>RCUC01160788.1:0-25919 GCA_003697995.1 Taxidea taxus jeffersonii
AAAAAAAAAAAAATTCATCTTTGTATCCCACACATCACAAAAAAGCACCGTGTGACTTACTTCTAATAGGGTCATAATGAATGCTTGTTGAACCAACAAAAGCAGGAAATGGGAGTTGGGTTTCAGCCTGAGGCTTGTATCTCACAAAGAACAAACGAATCTCAGTGTGAAGGGAAATGAGAGTGAATAGATGCACTAGCTGGGACCTTCCTGGGGGAAGAAGGGAGTTACCCTGCAGATGTGCCAAAAAGGTCTCCATCAGAATTAATTCAACCTCAGAGAGCAATGGGTAATAAATTTAGGAAGTGAGTTAACTACAAATTCTAAATGAGCACATACATTTAGATGTTCATTTATTTTTTTGATGCATCAAATGAAAGTTTCCACAATAAATCTGACTGACATGTAAGTGCAACAGAAGGCAAATTGAAATTGTATAAATGACTGACATTTATCCAATTTCTGAATAAATACCGACCATTGAAAGCCATCTTTGGCTCAGGGGTACAGCTCCATCATGTGGCATTTAATTCTCCCCCCAGCCCTCCTGTACGGGCTGCAAACGTGGTTCTTCCTGCCAATCACGTGGCCGTTATCCTTCTGGCCAGTGAAGTAGGCGGTAGAGCCAGGCTGCACTGAAGTTAGAAGGGTCCTGGATTATCTAGTTAACACTGATGTCCTTGACGTTGTGACACTATTCTCTACCCGGAGTCTGCAACTCAAATTCAATTGAAGGTAAGAGCTGGGCATGTTAAAAACGGACACAGCAGACTCAGTCTGAAAAAATAAAAATCGAGCTCATTTAGTAAGCCATGCGTGCAATTTTCTGTAACTAAAAACCATTAGTAACAGTGCTGGCTTCAAGGGTAGGGACCCTCTGTTTTTAAGTGCAATTCCAAGAAGGAACCGAGGGTTTGCAGTCTGCTCACTAGAGGGTGTTAGACACTAAAAGCTGCCTTTTCAAGAAGTGCTGAGCTCCATCTAATGCAGCAAATCTCACCGAGACGCGGGAGGCGAGATGTCAGACTTCCTGTGACAGAGCCATCATCTCACAAACGTGAAATAAGAACTCTTGACTGGTATAGTGAATGAATCAGAATAATTTTTAAGATTTTCTTTGAATGTTAACAAAAATGTTCATTGGAGGAAAATAGAAAAATAATAGAAATAACCTAAAATATGAAGACCATTTTAATTCACTTATTAGGTCCACATCGAGAACCAAACCTGATTAATAGCAGGTCTACTGGGATGCCTGGGTGGCTCAGTTGGTTAAGCAGCTGCCTTTTGGCTCAGGTCATGATCCTAGCGTCCTGGGATCGAGTCCTACATCGGGCTCCTTGCTCAGCAGGGAGCCTGCTTCTCCCTCTGCCTCTGCCTGCCTCTCTCTCTGCCTGTGCTCTCTCTCTCTCTAAAAAGATAAAAAATAAAAAAAATAAAAAAAATAGCAGGTCTACTCACAGACTTGCTGGAAGCTGCACATTCCTAAGCAACACAAGCACAGTCTCATATGGTTTAACTTAGCGTTTTGGGGTCTACCTTCACTTTTTTGCGCTAGGCATATAAAGTGTTAATCATTTGTTTTTTTTTCCACTTGATGTCATCCAGACACTGTGTATTAACATTCACGGATGAATAGATTCCTTATCAGTATGTGTGGAGGCTTTGCATATTATGTGGATCAAAGATTATTCTCTAAGTTTTGAAAGATCATTTTCAAGCAACTGAATTATCAGTCCAAATTTTATATGAAATCACTCAGTTTTCCTTAACTGTAATTTTGTGGGTTTTTTTTTTTTAGCTGTCTAAGAGCGGTAGAAAAGAGGAATTTGAGAGGCAACGTGGGGGGTTTGGGAGGTAGGGAAGGAAAAAATGAAACAAGACAGGATCGGGAGGGAGACAAACTATAAGAGACTCTTAATCTTACAAAACAGACTGAGGGTTGCTGGGGGGAGGGGTGTCGGGAGAGGGTGGTGGGGTTATGGCCATTGGGGAGGGTATGCGCTATGGTGAGTGCTGTGAAGTGTGTAAACCTGGCGATTCACAGACCTGTACTCCTGACGCAAATAATACATTATATGTTAATAAAAATAATTTTTAAAAAAAGAGCAGTAAAAAAGGCAAGAGCTAACTGGTGTCAATAGCGTGCCCACTCTTGTGTTAAGCAAGACAGGGAATGAAGAGCAGCGGTTCTTGTCATTCTTCTTTTTTTTAAGATTTTATTTATTTATTTGACAGAGATCACAAGTAGGCACAGAAGCAGGCAGAGAGAGAGAAGGAAGCAGGCTTCCTGCTGAGCAGAGAGCCCTATGCGGGGCTCGATCCCAGGACCCTGAGATCATGACCTGAGCCAAAGGCAGAGGCTTTAACCCACTGAGCCACCCAGGCGCCCCGAGCAGCAGTTCTTGATGTGAAGGAGTGTGAAATCTGGTTGGGGAAACGACACTGAGTGGTGTTGCAGGAACGAAAGACAATGAGACAAGTGGAAAGCCAGTGTCAGTCCCATATTCCTACAGCATGGAGTCGTAGGCCCTAACTGCTCAAGAAGCTCGGGGAAGGAATCAGGGTTAGGTGACATTTTCCAACAGGCCTCCTGGAAGGAGCAAAATTTAGAATCCAGTTTTGAGAAGGCAGGGACTGTGCCTAACTTCCCATGACTGCATCCCCAGGGTCTGGTGTGAGGCCTGGAATGCAGCTGGTTAGTTTGCTTTTTAACTGTCAGCACCTCTGCTCTTTTTCTGTAAAAATGGTGACACGGGCCTCCAGGGGAGGATGTGTCATCAAAGATATTTTCCAGGAGTGTGAGGAGGCCATCCACTCACTATTGGGCTTTCCTAATATCTTTCACTAGAGAAGTAGTTAGGTTCTGGAACACTGTCTAGGAGCACAAATCAGAGGCCAGGTCATTGGTTCTTGTCGCCAGCGAACTTTTAACCTCGGCTGCATGAGCACAGAATGAGCTCATCCGCCGCAGATGATGTATAAAATAAGCTCAGCAAAAGCAGATCATTCTTTTCCTTTTCTTGAAAGATCCAAAATAAAAGTGAAAAGCAGTAAGAGAAGTTTTAGAGTTGCGGGAAGATGTGTGGTTATGGATTTCTCCCCCCTCTGTAGTGTCTTCAAAACTTCTGACACGAAATGCTGTTCTGAATAAAATACGAAGGCTAGGATGAACACTGGAAAGCAGGGTAAGCCAGGCCTTTGAAATGCCTTACAGATTTTGAAACTATATTCTGGTTTTAATTTTTTCATGCTATATGATCAGTGCTGGCTTCAGGCCACACATCCTCTTAAGCTGGAAACCTCTTGCCAGGCAGAACGCGGCTGGAAGTTATTAGAGAAGCCAGTTCCATCCATACATATGTCTCATGGACTCAGCTCTTTTGCACGGGCCTGGGGCCTAGGTAAAGGGCTTACACTGGACGCATTTGAATTTTCTGACTCGGTAACCGCGTTTCCCAGCTTTAAGGGCTATACAAAAGACATAATCAGGTTTATCCGAGATACAAAATCTGCTTCCAGTTTCCACTATTATACACAAAACACTAAAGTAGCTTAAACATCTAAAAATTAGTGTTACCTAACACATTAGGAACCACAATCTCCGGCAGATTAAATATGAATTAATTGCAGTCATGGTAGAAAACTAGAACCTATCGAAACTTCCAGAAATGGTAATGAAGCTACTACTGCAGGAGGGACGCTGCTTCTAGATTTGGGTTCCCTTATGTCAATGGCTACTAATAAGCTGTACGTCCTTTGGGGTCTTTCCATTTCTGGCCTTGTTTCCCTTATCTGTGAAATGGTAGGTTTTTTTTTTTTAATTTTTAAATTTAAATTTTTATTTTCTTTTTAAAATGGGTAGGTTGAACGAGGTGATCTAAGGTCCTTTCTCACTCTGCAACTGTATGCTTCATGTAGAATAGCTTATTCAATATGTTTTAGGTGTAGAAACGATTCTGAAACTATTTGTGTGTGTTCGTTTTGAAAAGCGGATAGGTTTCTGGTTGAGGAAAAATGCACGACAGACTTCATCAACACTTCCAACCCCAAACCATGCCACTATCATCAAGGCAATTTCTAATATTCTGCATACTTGACTTCAAATAAGTAATGTTTTTCTGACTTTCCGGTTGGTTTTAGCGAATGTAACTGAAAGCATCACATACTTGTCTGTATTATAGTTTGTTAAATGCAAAAGAATTTGGCTGAATTCAGCGGGGTGGCTGGTAGGAGCCGTTTTAGTTTGGAGATGCGGCGAAGACTGAGAAATAGAAAATTGGGAGTTTACATTTTACATTTCATTGGGATTCGGTGTTTGCAAATAGAACTTTCTCAGCCGCCGAAACACTGTCATGGGGGAAATAAAACGTTCTCGCTGAGCCGATGTCTCCGTGCACTCATATCACCTACGCGCGAGCACATGTTTTGCGTTTTGGCCTGAGTAACTGATGGCATGCCGGGTTCTTCCCTTGATGTCTGCTCCTCAGAGTGATGTCACACTTGTCTGATCTGGAGCGATGGTCAAACAAAGCTGTCTTGACTCAAGGGTCGTGGTGTGTACGGTATGTGCATGCGGGTGGGGGAAAGAATCTCAGCACGTAGGACCAAACTGCAGCAGACTCCCATTATCTCAGAAGGGCCTCGTATCTGTTTCTGTTCTTGCCAAACTTAAACTCTAGTTTGATTTTTTTTTTTTTCTTGTCCTGATGCTTTTTCTTCTTTAGATTTTACTGGAGTAGACAAGCATGAAATGAATTTCTCATTGCATTTTCTAATGTCAGAAATTCTTGCAGCTCAATATTGCCCGTTGGTAATGGTCCACACTCTGGGGACGGGTGGTGGCTGCTTTGTGCAAGGCCCGAGATGCTTTCATTCCAGCAGCTGCCCCGAGGACTGAAGGCTGCCAGCTCACAGCTGGGTCCTTCCCCAGGCATTGCTCTTGGCCAAAGCTTCTATCTCCTTCCTAGGGTGGCGCACATCCCCAAACCCACCACTGTGGAGGTACAAAGGCCTGGCCCCTTGTCTCAAGTTTGCCCAGCTCCAAAGGGCCATGCCTGCTCCACAGCTTCCCACGGGATTCACTGAAGCTGACCAAGACCTTGGTCACAGCTGCATCAGCTGAACCTTGCCCCCTGCCCTGTCTCACATCTCTTTCTACCCCACCGAGCCCTTCCTCAGAGACCCCCAGTGAGCCTCCTGCATGCTAACCTTGGCCTCACGGTCTATTTTCCCTGCAAACAGACTATATGGGAACTGTTTTCTCATTTAATGGTGGGAACTTCCTCAGCGTCCATGCTCAATCCTTCACGACGGTAAGAGAAATTCTTCTGGAAAAGTTAATATGGACTGCCTGAAATCTTAACACATTAAATTTAGTGCTTGTATTTTCACTCTAACATCTAGTTGAAAATTTAAATTAAATAAAATAAATGGATGCAATTTTATGAATCTGCAGTAAAATTGTCTCTTTTTACTTATCGCAAATATTCTTAAAACCTCATTCCCTCTTTGGATATACTGGAGCAGTCTTTAACAAATTACAAGATGCTGTTTAGTATGGTAATCATTGCCTCTCTTAATAGTGCCTACATGATTTATCTACTAGCCTTTTTCATCTTCATTAGAATGAAAAATTAAAATGCTTGATATTGTTCATAAGAAATAATGGAGTTGAACACATATATAACTGGATTTTTTTCCTTATGATTATTTATTTCTTCACTGTTGTGACTCAAATCACAAACATAAATAACAATGAAAATTTCAAAGAAATAGCCTAAGCTATTTTGTACCAGTTTATAGGTCCATGCCCTGTATTTTGTATGCAACATCCATTTATATAAATATTTAGGGATTTTGGGGGGATGGGGGTCATAACTGAACTGAACTGAACTGAAGTTACTACTTTTGCACCTTTTAACCAAGCCACATGAGATATTCAACTGAAATTGTTGATATTTGCTTGTTAAATAAAATGTTGGGTTTTTATTTTGATGATCTCTCGTTAAATTTAGAAATTAACAAAAGAAACAAAGTAGACTCTGTATCAGGTATCTAAATAATCAACATATAGAAATTCTATTTCTTTTTTATTATGTTCAGTTAGCCAATCTATAGTACATCATCAGTTTTTGATGTAGTGTTCAAAGATCCACTAGTTGCATACAAATTCTATTTCTCTAGTAAATAGAGGAATTCATAGTTTCTTAATATATTTTGTGAAACCAAATCGGGCTCTTAGTGTTAAAATCAAGGTGCATTTAAAAATTATTTTAGGCTGAAGCTCCCCAGTTTTTTGTGCATGGTAGGCAATGTTTGACCTTGTTCAGTTTGGTTTATTCCAAGCCCCAGGTGTTCATAACCCAATGCAGTTTACGTAATGGTTGCTTTCCCTTATCAAATGACAGCTATCTGTATGGATTGATATTAGGAAAGTCATGGCATTGTTCAGGGTGAGGCAGGAAAGCACTGTATCAATGGTGCCCACTGTGCTGGCTACAGAAAGAATTCCCATGGAAGCCTGAAGCTGCCGTCGTGAAGCCAGCAGAGAGGCATCATGGCTATGGGCGTGGCGAAGCAGAGCCTCCTGTTCAAACAGCCTGTGAAACCTATGCTATTTATAGAGCGGAGGGAGCATTCTGGTACAAGAATTACACGGGGCTTCCATCACTTTCCCTGGAAGCCTGTTCTAGTCCATCCATGTCTCTACTTAGGTGTCAAAGAGAACTCTGGTAGAAGTTTCAGAAAATAATTTCTGTTTCTTACGCTAACTGGGCTGTTCAGGCCTTTTCTCTGGGGCTATTTCTGGCTGTTCCAAATTTCACCAGTATATCTCAAAACCAAGGGGCGGGGAACAAATATTAAAAACAAACCTCACAGATGCTGATATTTAAGGGAATGAAATCCACTTTGAAAGATCTGAATAGGAATTAAATATGTAAATGGATAAATGGGTAATCATGTATATTTCAGACTTAGAGGTATAACAAATTCATTATTAATATTTGGAGCAAGGGCTATGACCTATGTCTCCTGTCCTGATGAAATCTGATATGTTTCCAAATCACATGGGTCATCATTGTTTTGGTGTCTTTTTACCTTCTTTGCTTCAGGAAAGGCTTTGGGCCACAAAAAAGGTAGTGATTGCTTACAGCCAAATCAACTTGGGAAATTTTTGGTTAAATTGATTTCTTCGATTCTCAGAACCTTTTACATAAAAACTATGAGTCTTCAAGGAAAAGATATCATAGTGGTACTTAGCTAATTATTTGATTGCAAAAATCTCTTTTGTGTGTGCATTATTCATTAGTATGTGTTAGAAAGACTTCTGGATCCATTTTGGAAATGCTGACCCTCTGTTTTTGATTATAATATTTTGGAAAGTTTTTCGAACTTGGTAAAATGAATTGGGAACTTTAGATTTTCTTCCCTAATGCTTTGAAAGCACTACAAAAAGGCAATGATTTGTACCTCTTTTAATTTCTTCTCATTAAGATGGGGCAGACAACAAAAGTCATCCCATGTGGGAGGATTCATGAGAAGTCATTTTTGAGCAATCAGCTGTCTTAGTCAAGCAACATAACTTTTTCTGTGTTGGACTTCCTAACCAGTAGATGAGCAATTTAAGGGATGTGATGAGATCAAAGAAAGATTAATGATGGTGTGAGTAAATTGGACTTTCTGGAAATACCCTTCTTCCTCATGAAGGTGTGCTGAACTTTAGTGGCCCCAGCAATGCTTGTGAAGAAGCGATCTGTGAGGCTGAAGGAATCACGCCTGACATCTGACTGCCCAAATTACCTCTTATGCTGGGGTGGTGGTGGTGTGTAGGTGGGTGTCTATCAGTTCTGAGGGACATATACTTTAAAAAAAATGCATTTTATTTTATTTAAACTATGTTACTCAAACCCATCTTCTGGGTTACAGATTTTTAAAAAAAAATTAAGTACCACTTTGCACCACTGAGATACAAAGCATTTTATACATGATCTAGTTTTTAACTTCTAACTCTGCTATTGTGTCTGCTCAAGATTTTAATAAAACAAGCTCGGCAATGGTTTACTACAATTGGGTTCTCGATCTATATTTATGGTTTCTACTTACTTTTGGGTAAGTTTTGAAAATCCATGCAGTTGAAATACATTTTAGGCCCAAGTTGGAGGGAGGCTCAGGGTGCTACGTCCACAAACTGATCTTTCGTATTTCTGTAAACAGAAACCAGAAACACAATGTAGCTAGTCAGCCAATCCCCAAATACTGATCTCCTCCTTCCCTGATCTTTCTAAATGATGTCAGAGATGCAGCGCTAGACAGTTGTGCCCTGTTGCCCCATTGCCACTTGTAATGCTCTATAAAGTTCCCTCTTGGGGCTCCTCGGTGGCTCAGTGGGTTAAAGTCTCTGCCTTCGGCTCAGGTCATGATCCCAGAGTCCTGGGATGGAGCCACGCATCGGGTTCTCCACTCAGCAGCGAGCCTGCCCCCCACGCCCCGGCTTCCCCTTGCCCCTGCCTGCCTCTCTGCCTAGTTGTGATCTCTGTCTGTCAAATAAATAAGTAAAATCTTAAAAAAAAAAAAAGTTCCCTCTTGCCCCAAACCCTCCAGAAAGATCCTTCCACTGCTGGTGAGATATTTGCCCTCCCTTCCACCCATGGATTGTTTTTCCCTTGCAAAAAGGACATCAAACTTGTTACTCAGTTGTTTCAGGTTTGTCATTTGACCTTGCTTTGAAAAACTTGTGTATTTCACCATCTTTTTAAAATCCCACTTCTCAGCAGAGTAGGAGCAACAGGAGTCATGTGTTTTCCATCTGTCGCAATCCCAGTCACCAGTACAGTGTTGCACGAGGTAGACATCCACACAGTGTGGTGAGATCCTGTCAGCAGACCCATGTTGTCATTTTTTTACAGCAGCCCCTGTACGGGTGTGTGTGATATTGTGATAGAATGAGAAATGTATATCTGGTCTTCTCTGGTTCCTGGCACAAGGCTCCTAAAATCCTTGCAATTTCCTGAATGATAGGGATGAGGGGAGTATCTTGTTATTTATAACAAGCCTCTTTCGATTCTACCAGAATCCAGGCTAATGAGGTGACCACAGGAGGAAGGGGGCTGGTTGCCGGAGGAGTCAAGAGTGTGATCAGAGGTTTGGAACTTTCAATTCCAACCCTCGGGGAAGGGAGAGGGGCTGAAGATCAAGTTAATCACCAATGGCCAATGCTTTCTTTTTTAAAAAATTTGTATTTATTTATTTGACAGAGAGAGAGAGAGATCACAAGTAGGCAGAGAGGCAGGCAGAGAGAGAGGGGGGAAGCAGGCTCCCTGCTGAGCAGAGAGCCCAATGTGGGGCTCGATCCAGGACCCCTGAGATCACGACACAAGCCGAAGGCAGAGGCCCAACCCACTGAGCCACCCAGGCGCCCCAATGGCCAATGTTTTAATCAGTCATTCCTGCATAATGAAGTATTGAAGCCTCCATAAAAATTCTAAATGATGGAGTTCAGACTGCTTCTGCGATGGTGAATTCATCAATGTGCGGAGGAAATGGGCATCCAGAGAGCCGTGGAAGCTCTGTGCTCCAACCCCCCTGCCACCTTGCCCTGTGCATTTCTTGCATTTGGCTGTTCCTGAATTACATGCTTCAGAATAAACCAGTTGTAGCAAGTAAATTATTTTCCTGAAATTTTTGAGCCATCCTAGAAAGTTATCAAACCTGAGGAGGGGGTCATGAGAACCCTCCATTTATAGCCAAGAGGTCAGCAGTACAGGAAGCCCGGACTTGAAATTGGTGTGTGAACTGGGGGCAGTTTTGTGGGACCAAACTCTTAACCTGTGGGTGTACACTGATTTTTGGTAGTGTCAGCACAAAATTGTATGACACAAGGGTTGGAGAACTGGTTGGTGGTGTGGGAAACCAACCCCCACACACATTTTGTGTCAGAAGAATTCTGTGAGTAGAAACAGATCATAGTGTTAGCTAGTAACGGCTATCATTTACTGAGTGTCAGATGTTTTGCCAATGCTCACCATATATTGTCTCTGATTCCAATGATCTTTTAAGATGATATTCTTGGCGCCATTTTACCAATGAGAAAACTAAGACAATTACTCAGCAAAGTTTGTATTTTGATAAACTGAGTTTTTCAGTTCTTCCTAACTGCCAAGCCCTACCTATCCCTACCCCATACAAGGCTACTACTGCATGCCTCTTTAATCATATAAAATCTACTCAGGCCAATTTATTCAATGAATATATACTGGGTGCCTCCTGTGGTCCCTTACTCTGTAGGATGCTGTGTGTGAGAACACACAGAAGGAAAATAATAATAGGAGCACAAAACACTTATTTCATTATCAAAAAATAGATATATTTTTTTGTCTTTCTCTGTGAGACACGGTGAGGCACAGGATTGCTATGTGATTTGTCCAAGGACACGCAGCTAAGAGTCAGAGCCGTCCTGAAACACAAGACATCTGACCCCAAAACTGAACGGCTTCTTCTAAATATACCAACCCTTGAGGCGCCTGGGTGGCTCAGTGGTTAAAGCCTCTGCCTTCGGCTCAGGTCATGATCCCAGAGTCCGGGGATCGAGCCCCACATTGGGCTCCCTGCTCAGCAGGGAGCCTGCTTCCTCCTCTCTCTCTCTGCTTGCCTCTCTGCCTACTTGTGATCTCTGTCAAATAAATAAATAAAATCTTGAAAAAAAATAAGTATACCAACCCTTATATCAATATCGTTTTAGTCTAATTTGAAAACAAAACAGATATGCATGGTACAGCTATAGAACTATGATTCCAGGGGTGCCTGGGTGGCTCAGTGGGTTAAAGCCTCTGCCTTTGGCTCGGGTCATGATCCCAGGGTGTTGGGATCGAGCCCCACATTGGGCTTTCTGCCCAGCAGGGAGCCTGCTTCCCCTGCTCTCTCTCTGCCTGCCTCTCTGCCTACTTGTGATCTCTGTCAAATAAATAAATAAAATCTTTAAAAAAAAAAAGGACTATGATTCCATACTGTCCATACAAATTTGAAAGAACATGCTATAACCTTCATATTCAAGATAGAAAAATATTTTCATGGATCTCACATGCAATTTCATGAACTGCAATATGATTTAATATCGAATAAGGATCAGTTCAGTTACTCGGTTTAACTGCAAATTTTTTTTCAGTGGATTTTCTTATCTTTTGTTTGAAATTCTCTAAAAGAAACTCCTACCATGACGATTTCGGCCACTACTATTCTCAAAAAGACAGGGACCAGGAAGATCACATATGAATCTCTGAATAGAACAGAATATCTTTGGTGAAATGCAGTTGGCTCATTCAGACATAGTTCTGCTCAAAATAACCTAGATGGGCTGGATGGAATTTATTGCATTACTAATGTTCTAAAGGCAGATTTCCCAGCAATAACTCACACATAAAACTCTACTTTAACAAAAGGCTACTTGATAGCATAGAATAAACTGGAATGCTTTTTATAGCTAGGGATTTCCAAACCATAAGTGCTCCCATCTCTGTAAGCAAATGGGTCAGAAATACTTACGAGACACCTTGCATTTTTATCACCTCTGCAATGGAATACAGCAAAATTTCACCACGACCACATTCTGTCTCTACCCTTACTCTAATCTGGTGATGGATTCTTTGGCATATCATAAGCAATCCATTAGTGAGAGGAACTTTGGCATTCAAAAAGGAATGAAGGGAAAAATAGAGAAGTTGTTGAAACTGGTTATTTTCGAGCAATATACTATCACTTGCTAAACTACGTCTAATAGTTAATTTCACAGCAATGTCAGTGAAGGCAGTACGGATGATAGCTGCCCGGTAATTTAATTGATCCTCTGATGGTATTAACCATATATTTTTCTTTCATATAGAAACAAACGTTCGCTTGGGCCTAGAGAATTCCAAATTGCCAGCATTTGGGACCTGGTGCAAGACTCATCATATTCAACTTAGCCTTTTTTTTTTTTCCTAAGAAAGAAGGATATGGAAGTAACTGCTTTAAAAATATCTCTTTAAAGTTGTCAGAGGTCAAATTAAGCATTAGAACATTATGCTGTTATTCATTGTTGCTGTTTTGTCTCTCTTCTTGCTAGAATGCTGGGTAGATGGGGCGCCTGGCTCAGGTTGTGATGTCAGGCTCCCTGCTCAGTGGGGAGTCTGCTTCTTCCTCTCCGTCTGCCCCTTCCCTCCCCCTGCTTATGCTTTCTCACAGGTGAGCGCGCTTTCTCTCAAATACATAAAATCTTTGTTTAAAAAAGAATGCTGTGTAGAGAACCTTACGTGATTTTACATTATTTTTTTAAGAATAACGGTTTTATTATTCATGTGTTGCATGCTTTTCCTTTAAAATTCAAGCAATTCAAAACTTCACAAAGAAGAAAACTTTAAAAAATGAATGAGAAAATAACCATATGTTCTATTAGCTAATATAGATAATAAAAGTTTGAAAAGTTAAGTATGAAATAAACATCTAGTAATATATGTACTTTTATTTTGTTATTTCAAATTATTTTGTTTTAGACACTGTAGTTAAAAATCAGGTTAGCCAGGGACACCTGGGTGGCTCAGTGGGTTGAGTGTCTGTCCTCGGCTCAGGTCATGATCCCAGGGGCCTGGAATGGAGTCCCACACTGAGGGCTCCCTGCTCAGTGGGGATCCTTTCTCCCCCTGCTTGTACTCTTGCTCTCTCTCTCTGGAAAATAAATAAATAAATACAATCTTAAAAAAAAAATCTGGTTAGCCAACCATCAAATTTCATTATACACTTATAAAGTCTGAGACATACACTGTTGAAATTGAAATTTGTAGATGACCTCATATTAAATGTAAGTTTTAGATTCTTCTCGTTTTTATTTTTTTATTTTGCATTTTTATTTTAATTTGTTAGTTAACATACAGTGTAGTGCTAGTTTCAGGTGTACAGTATAGTGATTCACACTTCCGTACAACACCCTGTGCTCATCAGAGGTGCCCTCCTTAATCCCCGTCACCTATTTCCCCTATCCCCCACCTGCCTCCCCTCTGGGAAGCATTAACTTGTTCTCTATAATGAAAAGTGTGCTTCTTGATTTGTCTCTTTCTTATTATTTTCCTTTTTTTTTTGCTTTCCACATATGAGTGAAATCATATGGTATTTGTCTTTCTCTGACTTATTTCACTTAGCATGATACCCTCTGGCTCCATCCCGTACTGTTGCAAATGGCAAGATTTCATTCTTTTTATGGCTGAGTAATATTCCATAATATATTATATACATATATATATCACCTCTTCTTTATCTATTCATCAGTCAACGGACACTTGGGCTGCTTCCATATCCTGGCTACATTAAGTAATGCTGCTATAAACATCGGGGTGTATATATCCTTTTGGATTAGTATTTTTGTATTCTTTGGGGTAAACACCCAAGAGGGTGATTGCTGGGTCATAGGGTAACTCTATTTTTAACTCTCTGAGGAACTTCCATACTGTTTCCCACAGTGGTTGCTCCAGTCTCCCTTCCCACCAACAGTGCATGAGGGTTCTTTTTCCTTCACATCCTTGCCAACACCTGTTGTCTCTTGTTTTTGATTTTAGCCATTCTGACAAGTGTGAGGTGTTATCTCATTGTGGTTTGATTTGCATTTCCCTGATGATGAGTGATGATGAGCATCTTCCGTGTGTCTGTTGGCCATTGGGATGTATTTTTTGGACATATGTCTGTTCATGTCTTCTGCCCATGTTTTAATTGGCTTATTTATTTTTGGGGTATTGAGTTTTATAAATTCTTTATATATTTTAGATACTAACCCTTACCAGATATGTCATTTGCAAAAGTTTTTATTTGTTGAAGGAAATATTGCTTTGTATTAATGCAAATTTTTTTGTATTAATTAGTATTATTAATGTATTATTATTAAGCACCCACGAGCAAAGCATTTTGTTAGTCACAAAGATAAATAAGACATGGTGGTAGAGACGAGGTAGGCACTTGGACACACAACAAACTTCTTAGCCTGTCTTCCTGTTAGACTTGTGACTGAATTCTGGCCAGTGGAATGTGGGTAGATTGACACTCTCCCCTTCAGTGAGAGCTTAGAAATCTCCCATACATTTCCATAAAGGCTTTTATTTCTTCGCCTCCCATAAAGACCTCATGGAAGATTTTGAAGCTCTAGGGGTTAGTAGGGCCACTACTTCCCTGAAAGTCTATAAGGAGCAGAGCCCCCTACCTTCAACACACATTGGATTATGACAGGGGCAGTAGACTTCGGTGTGTTAGGTTACAGAGATGGTAGGTTGTTGGGTTTTTTTTGAATTCTTAAAAAGATTTTAATATTAGAGAGAGAGCATGAACAAGCAGGGTAATGGCAGAGGGAGAGAGAGGGAGATGCAGTCTCCACTGAGCAGGGAGCCCAATGGGGGTAGGGAGAGTGGAGCTTGATCCCAGGACCCCAGGATCATGACCTGAGTCAAAAGCAGAAGCTTAATCAACTGACCCACCCAGGGGCCCAGATTGTTGTTTTTTTAACAGCTCTTTTCTTACCCTAATCCAAGTTTTCTCAGCTTAGCACTCGATTTACTGGGCTAGATAAATCTTTGTTGTGGAGCCTGTGCTGCATTGTATTAGGTTTCCCAGCAGCCCTGGTCAACAGCAGTCCAGTGGCGCCCCTCCCCCAATCAGGACAACTGAAAATGTCTTTAGACATAGCGAATGTCCCCTTGGAGGCAAACCTGCTTCTGATTCAGGGCCACTGGCTTAATATAGTAATATTTCTTGTTATTAAAAGTTTTACACAGAATCCCCTCCTTTTTTATATAATGACTTTCTGAACAATTTGAAGTCGAATGTCTGAAAGGTGAACAACACATTGACATGTTATAAAAGGCTTTGCTATACAAGAGAACTAAAAAGAAAATTAGATTCTTTAATTACCATTGCATTCAGGAGCATATTATGAATATATTGTTGTAGCAATTTTTACATGTTTTTGAACTTCGTATTTTTCCTTCACAATCAAACCTGCCCTAGACTAGCTTAAATCCTGTGAACTGTAGATTGAAGCTAAAGAGGCATCACTTAGGGCACATAGGGTGCCTTTTTTCTGTGTAAAAATTTTATAAGACCTTGGCTTTTTGTTTCCATAATAAGGTACATTGCAGTTTTCCATTTTCCACTCATTTTTTTAATTTTTTATTTTTTAAAGATTTTATTTATTATTTGACAGATAGAGATCACAAGTAGGCAGAGAGGCAGGCAGAGAAAGAGGGGGAAGCAGGCTCCCCGCTGAGCGGAGAGCCCAATATGGGGCTGGATCCCAGGACCCTGGGATCATAACCTGAGCCAAAGGCAGAGGCTTAACCCACTGAGCCACCTAGGTGCCCCTCCACTCATTTTTATGAAATGGGAAAAATTATTAAAATAATTGAAAAATACTTCTGTATAGACAAAAATGGCAACATAGTCAAAACAGAACTGGTGACATTTAAAAGGCTTCACCATGGGAATCGAATGAGATACATGTTTGTGCGTGAATGTACAAAAGTCCGATTTTACTTTGACATTCTCCTGTCTTAAACTGCTTTCCCTATACCTAGCGTCTCTCCTGCTCTATTCATTCCCACTTTTCCATCTCCATCTCTGAACTGGACAGTATGGGGTTTGGACTATTTATCTTGCTTCAACATTGGTATCTTCAGATCTCTGTAGCCAGCATATGATCTTTCACACCAGACAGCCAGATGCTTGAGGCACTTTGCTCTCACTTTCTGTCCCAGGAGAACACTTGCCTGGTCCACCCTCCACTGGCCCCTGCTTGTTAGGGAAGAACATTACAGACAGCTGGATGCTTGGTAATACAAGGATAAAGAAGGCACAGTCCTTGCTCTCTTAGGAGTTTATAATCCAGCAGTGGGGGCAGAGGGAGATACCAACAACCCTTAGAAGGATTCCATGGAAAGAAGGAGTCACTGGAGTGACTGTAAGTTCAAAGTTAAAACACTGAGGTTAGAGTGCTCCAATCTCCATGTACCTTAAGTGATACCTCTTTAGCTTCAACTTGCATTCTGGTGTGGATGGTTAAAAGAATATCTTGATCTGGGCCAGCAGCACATACCTGATGGAGGTCCCTCTTTAAAATCCAACTGTAGGCACTGTCCCCCTTAATTATTGATGCAACTGGAGCACAAGAGAATGTTGCAATTAAAATGCATCTGTCTGAACAGGTGGGAATGGTTAGCTTTGCTGAACTGGTGGATGCAAGAGCTGGTTGGTTAAGTCATCTTCTGGTATTAGTAGAGCAAGGTGAATAAAAAACCAAAGTCTCTTGGGTCAGAACACTTGTGTTAGGATTCCAAATCTGCCACATACCCCAGCGTGACTTTTACCATCTAATTTAACCTCTTTGTCTCAGTTTTCTTATGTAAAGCTGGGATAAGAAACTCTGAATGAGCGAATACATATATCTATATCAGTACCTGGCACTTAGTAAAGCTCTCAATAATTGTTCTTTTTATTAATATTTATTTGTGACAACTTATAGAGTTAATTTTTCCTTTCAAGTTATGTACTATGGGCATTGATGATTTTATCTTTATAAAAATCACTTTTTGGGGTACCTGGGTGGCTCAGTGGGTTAAAGCCTCTGCCTTCGGCTCAGGTCATGATCCCAGGGTCCTGGGATCGAGCCCTGCATTGGGCTCTCTGCTCAGCGGCGAGTCTGCTTCCTCCTCTCTCTGCCTGCCTCTCTGCCTACTTGCGATCTCTGTCTGTCAAATAAATAAATAAAATCTTTTAAAAAAATAAAAAAAATCACTTTTCTAATTATGATACTTTCTTTTGCATAGTAACTCGATCCCAATAAATCCCTCCACTTTTTGTTCTGTAATTAACATGTGGCTAGATTTCTGCCATTAACATATGTTTTCTAGAGATGCCTGTTACCATTCTGGAGTTCTGAAAAGAGAAGAGACTTGGTTGGATTATCTTTCTTTTCTTTACTAAAAAAAAAATTACTGTTATTACAGATGCTTGAGGTTTATTTCATTTCCTTTCCATGTTATCAAATAAGTTTTCTTGATTTAAAAAAAAATCAGAATAAATGCACTTCATCCAAATCACTACAAAACTCTCAAATTCTTCTGCTGTTTCCATGCTTTTTTCATGTTTTCCTTAGTCATTTGCCATTTTGGTTCTCCTTAGCACCTCTTCTGTGTGGGAGCTGGATGGCAAATGTCTTGCATCTTATGACCTGGGTTAAAAGGCTTCAGGAGGTATGAACTGACTTGTAGACATCATAAAACAACTGTATTGCAATGACCCTCACCACTTACCTATGCAGTAGCTCCCAAATGGTCAACACAACGTAACAACTTCATGAGGGCCACATAAACACTGTCCTTCTCTGGCAAAAATACCCCCCAAAAAAACAAAAAACAAAAAATAACCAAAAAACCCCTACTTTTTATGAAAATATTTTTGCAAAAAAAACAGCATTTAGAGGGGAGGAGTCAAGATGGCGGAGAAGTAGCAGGCTAAGACGACATCAGGCAGCAGGAGATCAGCTAGATAGCCTATCAAACCATTCCGAACACCTACGAATCCAACAGGAGATCGAAGAGAAGAAGAACAACAATTCTAGAAACAGAAAATCGACCACTTTCTAAAAGGTAGGACCAGCGGAGAAGTGAATCCAACGCGACGGGAAGATAGACCCCGGGGGGAGGGGCCGGCTCCCGGCAAGCGGCGGAACAACTGAACACAAAATCAGGACTTTTAAAAGTCTGCTCCAGGGAGGGACATCACTCCAGAGGCTAAACTGGGGTGAAGACCTCGCGGGGACAGCGTGGACTCAGGTCCCGCGGGGTCACAGAAGGATCGGGGGTGTCTGAGTGTGGCAGAGCTCACAGGTATTAGAGCAGGGAAGCCGGCTTCGGAGACAGAGCCAAGGAGTGAGCTCTCAACTCGGGGTTTCCTAGAGCCGTGGTCTATGACATGGGCCGGTGCTCTGTGCGAGGGGTCCCTACAAGATTCGGGGAGACTCCGACCTGGGAGAGCTCAGGGATCTACAGGGTTCGGAGACTCCAGGTGGGACTCTGCCAGAGACAGAGGCGCTTGGTCACAGGCGCTGTGCTCCGAGGTCACCCAGCCAGAAGCCAGTGAGAGGGGACTGATTACGCACGATTTTCTCCAAGCACGACTTGAGGCTGGGGAGACGGGAGAGATTAAGCGCTTTTCTCTGAAGGCGCACTGAAGACTGGGGCCCCGAGCTCTTGGCTCCTCCGAGCCGGAGATTGGGAGGCCGCCATTTTCATTCCCATCCTCCGGAACTCTATGGAAAGCGTTCAGGGAACAAAAGCTCCTGAAAGGGAACCTGAGAGGATTGCTTAGCCCGGCCCCTGGTAAGGGCGATGCAATTCCGCCTTGGGCAGAGACACTTGAAAATCACTACAACAGGCCCCTCCCCCAGAAGATCAACAAGAAATCCAGCCAAGACCAAGTTCACTTAACAAGGAGAACAGCGGATTCTTATCTGGACAAAATGACAAGGCGGAAAAACTCACCACAAAAAAAAAGAACAGGAGGCAATACCAAAGGCTAGGGACCTAATCAATACAGACATTGGTAATATGTCAGATCTGGAATTCAGGACGACGATTCTCAAGGTTCTAGCTGGGCTCGAAAAAGGCATGGAAGATATTAGAGAAACCCCGTCCGGAGAAATAAAAGCCCTTTCTGGAGAAATAAAAGAACTAAAATCTAATCAAGTTGAAATAAAAAAAGCTATTAATGAGGTGCAATAAAAAATGGAGGCTCTTACTGCTAGGATAAATGAGGCAGAAGAAAGAATTAGTGATATAGAAGATCAAATGACAGAGAATAAAGAAGCTGAGCAAAAGAGAGACAAACAACTACTGGATTGCAAGGGGAGAATTCGAGAGATAAGTGATACCATAAGACGAAACAACATTAGAATAATTGGGATTCCAGAAGAAGAAGAAAGAGAGAGAGAAGCAGAAGGTATATTGGAGAGAATTATTGTAGAGAATTTCCCTAATATAGCATAGGGAACAAGCATCAAAATCCAGGAGGTGCAGAGAATCCCCCTCAAAATCAATAGGAATAGGTCCACACCCCATCATCTAATAGTAAAATTTACAAGTTTTAGTGACAAAGAGAAAATCCTGAAAGCAGCCCGGGACAAGAAGTCTGTAACATACAATGGTAAAAATATTAGATTGGCAGCAGACTTATCCACAGAGACCTGGCAGGCCAGAAAGAACTGGCATGATATATTCAGAGCACTAAACAAGAAAAACATGCAGCCAAGAATACTTTATCCAGCTAGGTTACCATTGAAAATAGAAGGAGAGATAAAAAGCTTCCAGGACAAACAAAAACTGAAAGAATTTGTAAACACCAAACCAGCTCTACAGGAAATATTGAAAGGGGTCCTCTAAGCAAAGAGAGACCCTAAAAGTATTATCAGAAAGGAACAGAGACAATATACAGTAACAATCACCTTACAGGCAATATAATGGCACTAAATTCATATCTCTCAATAGTGACCCTGAACGTAAATGGGCTAAATGCCCCAATCAAAAGACACAGGGTTTCAGAATGGATAAAAAAACAAAACCCATCCATATGCTGCCTACAAGAAACTCATTTTAGACCTGAAGACACCTTCAGATTGAAAGTGAGGGGGTGGAAAACAATTTACCATGCTAATGGACATCAGAAGAAAGCTGGGGAGGCAATCCTTATATCAGATAAATTAGATTTTAAGCCAAGACTATAATAGGAGATGGACATCACAGATATATTCAGAACATTCCACCCCAAAGCAACAGAATACACATTCTTCTCTAGTGCCCATGGAACATTCTCCAGAATAGATCACATCCTGGGTCATAAATCAGGTCTCAACAGGTATCAAAAGATTGGGATCATTCCCTGCATATTTTCAGACCACAATGCTCTGAAGCTAGAACTCAATCACAAGAGGAAATTTGGAAAGAGCACAAATACATGGAGACTCAACAGCATCCTTCTAAAGAATGAATGCGTCAACCAGGAAATTAAAGAAGAATTGAAAAAAACCATGGAAACAAATGATAATGAAAACACAATGGTCCAAAATCTGTGGGACACAGCAAAGGCAGTCCTGAGAGGAAAATATATAGCAATACAAGCCTATCTCAAGAAACAGGAAAGGTCTCAAATACACAACCTAACCCTACACCTAAAGGAGCTTGAGAAAGAACAACAAAGAAAGCCTAAACCCAGCAGAAGAGAAATAATAAAGATCAAAGCAGAAATCAATGAAATAGAAACCAAGAAAACAATAGAACAAATCAATGAAACTAGGAGCTGGTTCTTTAAAAGAATTAATAAGATTGATAAACTCCTGGCCAGACTTATCCAAAAGAAAAGAGAAAGGACCCAAATAAATAAAATCATGAATGAAAGAGGAGAGATCACAACCAACACCAAAGAAATACAAACAATCATAAGAACATATTATGAGCAACTCTATGCCAACAAATTTGACAATCTGGAAGAAATGGATGCTTTCCTAGAGACATATAAACTGCCAAAACTGAACCAGGAAGAAATAGAAAACCTGAATAGGCCCATAACCAGTAAGGAGATTGAAACAGTCATCCAAAATCTCCAAACAAACAAAAGCCCAGGGCCAGATGGCTTCCCAGGGGAATTCTACCAAACATTTAAAGAAGAATTAATTCCTATTCTCCTGAAACTGTTCCAAAAAATAGAAATGGAAGGAAAACTTCCAAACTCATTTTATGAGGCCAGCATCACCTTGATCCCCAAACCAGACAAGGATCTCATCAAAAAAGAGAATTACAGACCAATATCCTTGATGAACACAGATGCAAAAATTCTCACCAAAATACTAGCCAAGAGGATCCAACAGTACACTAAAAGGATTATTCACCACGACTAAGTGAGATTTATTCCAGGGCAGCAGGGTTGGTTCAACATCCGCAAATCAATCAATGTGATACAATACATTAACAAAAGAAAGAACAAGAACCATATGATACTCACAATAGGTGCTGAAAAAGCATTTGACAAAGTACAACATCCCTTCCTAATCAAAACTCTTCAAAGTGTAGGGATAGAAGGCACATACCTCAATATTATCAAAGCCATCCATGAAAAACCCACGGCAAGTATCATTCTCAATGGAGAAAAACTGAGAGCTTTTCTGTTAAGGTCAGGAACAGGACAGGGATGACCGTTATCACCACTGCTATTCAACATAGTACTAGAAGTCCTAGCCTCAGCAATCAGACAACAAAAAGAAATTAAAGGCATCCAAATCAGCAAGGAAGAAGTCAAACTATCACTCTTTGCAGATGATATGATACTATATGTGGAAAACCCAAAGGGCTCCACTCCAAAACTGCTGGAGCTTGTACAGGAATTCAGTAAAGTGTCAGGATATAAAATCGATGCACAGAAATCAGTTGCAACAACAAGACAGAAGAAAGAGAAATTAAGGAGTCAATCCCATTTACAATTACACCCAATACCATAAGATACCTAGAAATAAACCTCACCAAAGAGGCAAAGAATCTATACTCAGAAAACTATAAAGTACTCATGAAAGAAATTGAGGAAGACACAAAGAAATGGAAAAATGTTCCATGCTCATGGATTGGAAGAATAAATATTGTGAAAATGTCTATGCTACCTAAAGCTATCTACACATTTAATGCAATGCCTATCAAAATCCCATCCAATTTTTTCAAAGAAATGGAACAAATAATCCTAAAATTTATATGGAACCAGAAAAGACCTCGAATAGCCAAAGGAATATTGAAAAAGAAAGCCAAAGTTGGTGGCATCACAATTCCAGACTTCAAGCTCTATTACAAAGCTGTCATTATCAAGACAGTATGGTACTGGCAAAAAAACAGACACATAGATCAATGGAACAGAATAGAGAGCCCAGAAATAGACCCTCAACTCTATGGTCAACTAATCTTCGACAAAGCAGGAAAGAATATCAAATGGAAAAAAGACAGCCTCTTCAACAAATGGTGTTGGGAAAATTGGACAGCCGCATGCAGAAAAATGAAATTGGACCATTTCCTTACACCACACACGAAAATAGACTCAAAATGGATGAAGGACCTCAATGTGAGAAAGGAATCCATCAAAATCCTTGAGGAGAACACAGGCAGCAACCTCTTCGACCTCAGCCACAGCAACTTCTTCCTAGGAACAATGCCAAAGGCAAGGGAAGCAAGGGAAAAAATGAACTATTGGGACTTCATCAAGATCAAGAGCTTTTGCACAGCAAAGTCAACAAAACCAAAAGACAACTGACAGAATGGGAGAAGATATTTGCAAACGACATATCAGATAAAGGGCTAGTATCCAAAATCTAGAAAGAGCTTAGCAAACTCAACACCCAAAGAACAAATAATCCAATCAAGAAATGGGCAGAGGACATGAACAGACATTTCTGCAAAGAAGACATCCAGATGGCCAACAGACACATGAAAAAGTGCTCCATATCACTGGGCATCAGGGAAATACAAATCAAAACCACAATGAGATACCACCTCACACCAGTCAGAATGGCTAAAATGAACAAGTCAGGAAATGACAGATGCTGGCGAGGATGTGGAGAAAGGGGAACACTCCAACACTGTTGGTGGGAATGCAAGCTGGTGCAACCACTCTGGAAAACAGTGTGGAGGTTCCTCAAAAAATTGAAAATAGAGGTACCTTATGACCCAGCAATTGCCCTACTGTGTATTTACCCTAAAGATACAAACATAGTGATCCGAAGGGGCACATGTACCCGAATGTTTATAGCAGCAATGTCCACAATAGCCAAGTTATGGAAAGAACCTAGATGTCCATCAACAGATGAATGGATAAAGAAGAAGTGGTATATATATACAATGGAATACTATGCAGCCATCAAAAGAAATGAAATCTTACCATTTGTGATGACATGGTTGGAACTAGAGCGTATTATGCTTAGCGAAATAAGTCAACTGGAGAAAGACAACTATCACATGATCTCCCTGATATGAGGAAGTGGAGATGCAATGGGGGTGGGGGTTAAGGTGGTAGGAAAAGAAAAAATGAAACAAGATGGGATCTGGAGGGAGACAAACCAAAAGAGACTCTTAATGTCATGAAACAAACTGAGGGGGGTGGGGGGGGAAAGGGGTTGGGAGAGGGGGGTGGGGTTACATTATATATTTAAATAAAAAAGCTTAAAGAAAAAAAAAAACAGCATATAGAGATTAGGATTATTTATCCCACAGATGATTACTGTGGAAGGCCTCAAGTTCATAAGGAGTTATTATGCAGAGAACAGGGGCCAGCTGTTCTCCCTCTCTAAATAATCCCAAAGAGAGAGCTAACCCTCAGCATGAAGTACTCATGTCGGGTATGAGAAAGGATTCCTCATGGTGAGGATGAAATATTGAAAGGAACCTCTTAGAGGAATACCTTAAAATCTGGAAGAACTCCAGAAGCAGAATAATCCTTCTGGAACACTCCCAACATTTGAAATCTGTAAAAGCTTTGTACTTTCATGAAATGTGCAATCATGTATTAACATTTCTCAGTAGGCATTGCTAACATCCTCAATGACTGCATGTTGATGGTCATGTGTTTTGTATGTATTTCCCCTAGATGATGAGTAATTTGCATTTTGTTTCCTCACATGCTTCTAGTGATGTAGTCTGGGAAAGTAGAGAATTGTGTTGAGTGTGGAATCAGCCATCCTGGACAGGCATCCTGCTTTATTATTCTGATTCCGAGATCTACTGAATGGTGGTTTGACAAATTGTTTAACCTCTCTGAGGCTTGGTTTTCTATAATAAAATCAGAAAAATTAAGGAATGAATTAATTAGTGTGTTTGGGTCACAAATACAATGCTAGCACTTAGTTAAAGATGCATAAGTAGTTAAATATATATTTAAGAACACAAACTTTATATATATATGCATACCTTAAATATTGAGTATCTTGTAGAAAAACATCCAACATATAGGAAACAAAACTCCCTGAACAGATGTATAAATAAATACCTAATATCTTACATTAAAGTCTTTGTCCCAGAAAGTCTCATTCCATGATTCATTTCAAAAACAAAATACCACTTGGAAATTTGAAAATTCTCTCAGACATGGGTGGCTCAGTCAGTTAAATGTCTGCCTATGGCTCAGGTCATGATCCCTGGGTCCTGGGATTGAGCCCTGAGTGGGGCTCCTTGGTCTGTGGGGAGTCTGCTTCTCGGTCTGCACCTCCCCCTGCTCATGCTCTTACACAGATATTTTCTCTCTCTCTCAAATAAGTTAAAAAAAAAATTCTCTCAAGCAGTTCCCGATCAAAGAGAAAACCAAAATTAACTTGGCAGAATATCTAGAAAATATTATTAATTAAAACATGAGGGGCGCCTGGGTGGCTCAGTGGGTTAAAGCCTCTGCCTTCAGCTTAGGTCATGATCCCAGAGTCCTGGGATCGAGGCCCGTATCGGGCTCTCTGCTCATCAGGGAGCCTGTTTCCCTTCCTCTCTCTCTGCCTGCCTCTCTGCCTACCTGTGATCTCTGTCTGTCAAATAAATAAATAAAATCTTAAAAAAAAACCACATGACATGTCAGAACCCATGGGATACAGCTAAAACTCTGCTTGGAGGAAAAATACACAACCTTAAGCATTTTTATAGATGAACAAGAATAAATGAATTAAGCATCAAGTTTTAAAAATTAGACAAAAGCAAAGGGATAAACCTAAGAAAAGTTGTAGGAAATAACTCATAAATTAAAAGCAAAAATTAATGACTATAAAACAGGGAAACCATAAACCTGAAAAATAAATTGAACAGCGGTTCTTTGAAAAACTAGTGAAAGGTAGAAAATCATAATTATGCAAAATAAGAAATAAGATGGGAAAAAGGAAGGAAATTATTGTTTGTAAAATATGATTTGTATATCAAAACCTAATAAAATCAACTGAAAATTCCTATTGACCATAGGCAAATTTGGTAAGTTGTTGGTATACAAAATTCACATTAAAAAAGTATAATGGGAAAAGCACGTTTACAATAACAACCCATAAATAAACTCAAGAAATGTGCTAGAATTTTATGAAAGGTATTCTAATATATGAAAGAAGACTTGACTAAATAGAAAAGCATCTTGTGTTCCTGGAAGGGTAGATGGAATATTACAAAGTTTCATATACCCCCAAAGTAATCCTAAACTTAATCCAAGTCAATTAAAAATGACAACAGGAGTTTTTGTTTTCATTTATTTTTCCTTCTTTAGGGAAACTAAGTAAAGTGATTTGAAAATTCAAGAGAAAAATTAAATCTGCCCAAATAGTAAAAATAATTCTGAAAATAGGAGCAATGAAGGGAGATAAGACATGCAGACCTCAAGACACATTTTAAAGCTAGGGTATTTAAAACAGATTGTTACTTGTATGTGGATATGCAACCATTGATAAAAGCTAGTAGGTCAAAAAATAAATTCAGCTCTCTCTCTTGATAAGAGTTTGGGTTACAAAAGTATATGCATTTGTCAAAATTTAGTGAATGTACAGTTAAGATTTGCACATTTCATTGTATAGAAAGTTTATTTGGAAAGAAAAAATTTATGAAAATGTGTTGGATTCTTGTCCAATGACTTGCATACTAAAGTATTTGGAGGGAAGTGTGCTGCTGTCTGCAATTTATTTTGAAAAAAAAAAATCAGAAAATCAGATGGCTTGATGACAGAGGGTTGCATATATGGGAAGTTTATAATTATGTAAAACTATCTCAAGCAATTGCTTGAAAATGCCATAATAAAGTGTTAGAAAATAGGTTTAAATGTATAGAGATTTAGAATACAAGAACAATGGAAGTGCAAATCTTTTGGTTATAACTTTA
>RCUC01160789.1:0-89422 GCA_003697995.1 Taxidea taxus jeffersonii
CAGCAGTGGATTAAAAATACTATATCCTGATCAAGTGGGATTTATCCTAAGATTAAGTTAAACCTATAAGGTTTAACATTAAAATTTTCTATAATCCACCATAAAGGATAAAAGAGAAAAACAATGGCTATCTTAATTGGTTCAGAAAAAGCATTCAATAATTTCTAACATCCATTCATGATGAAAACTCTCAAGGCACTAGGAATAAAAGTGAACTTGATCAATGCAGTAAAGAACTTCTATAGAAGAATCCAATTAACACCACCCTTAAGGGTCAAAGAATGGATGTTTTCCCCCTGATAATAGGAAATAAACAATAATAATTGTTGTCACCACTTCTACTCTACTAGATTGTACTGGAAATACTTACCCAATGCAATAAAATAAAAATTACCAAGAAAGGAAGCAAAGAAGGAGACAGAGAAAGGGAAGCAGAAAGAGAAGAGGAAAGAAAGAACAAGAAAGAAAAATATAAAGAAACAAAGAAAAAGATATACAGAATGGAAAAGGAATTGTCAAACATATAGATGACATTATAGTCTATGTAGAAAATATTAGCTAATCTAAAAAATATACAAAACTAAGAAGTAAATCTAGAACATTTGCAAGATTAAAAGTAAATATACAAAAATCAATTGCATTTCCATAGCAATGAAAAAAATGAAATAAAATATAGGTTATTATTGCATCAGATATGAAGTGATTAAGGATAAATCTGATTTAAAAATCTCAAAACAGACATGGAGAAAACCACAAAACACTTCTAAGTGAAATTAAGCAAGTGAATAAAATGAGACATATACTGTTTATGAATTGAAAGACTATTTTTATGCCACCAATTCTCCCCAGATTGATCTCTAGATTAGAAACAATCTTAAACAAAATACCAGCATATTCTTTCCATAGAGATTGATACTCTAATTTTAACATTAACAAGAAATTCAGAACCCAGATATCCAAAACATCGATGTGGAAAAGCAAACTTGGAGGACTTATACAACCTTGATTTTAAGACTTAACATAAAGCTACAACAAATACACACTGTCATATTGGTGTAAAGAAATACACATTGAAAAAAAAGATATAACATAGATTAACTGAAAAGTAAAGTTTTAAAATTGACCCATACATATATATTCAATTTGTTTCCTATGAAATTTCTAAGAGAATTCCATGGGAAGGAGTATTTTTTTTTTAAATAAATGGTGTGGAACAAAATGCAGAAAAAGAAACAAAACAAAAAACTGTCAATCTTTACCTATAACTGTATAAAAATTTACTCAAAATGGATACTAAATCTAAAGGGAACAAACTATAAAACATCAGAAGGAAAACTAGGAGAAATCCTTTGTGACCATTTGGTTTGGAAAAATGTTTCCTAAATAGGAAACCAAAGTGTTCAACTATATAAAAGAATACTTCTTTTTTACTTAGAAGTAGTTTCTCTTCTAAATATACCATTTTTGAAAATGAAAGGGCAAGACACAAACTAAGGAAAATATTTGCAAAGCACATATCTGATAAAATGCTTATACGATATTATATTAATGACTGTCAAAAGTCAGTGATAAGGAGAAAACCAATGAAATCCGCAAAATATTTTAACATATTACCAAAGGAGACATACAGATGGCCAATAAACACATGAAAAAATTCTCAAATTCATTAGTCATCAGGGAAATGCAAATTAAACAAAAGTGATAAACTGGTACACATCCTTTTTAAAAATTTAAATCCAATTAATTAACATGTAGTGTATCATCAATTTCAGAGGTAGAGATCAGTGATTGATCAGTCTTATATAATACCCAGTTCTTATTACATCACATGCCCTCTTCAATGTCCATCACTGTTACTCCCATCCCTCCAGCAACCCTCAGTTAGTTTCCTATGATTAAGAGTTTCTTAGGGTTTGTCTTCCTTTCTGATTTGGTCTTATCTTATTTTTCCCTCCTTGCCCCTAGGTTCATCTCTTTTGTTTCTTGAATTCCACATATGAGTGGGATCATATAATAACTGTCTTTCTCTGACTGACTTACTTCGCTTAGCATAATACCCATTAGTTTCATCCAATATTTCATTTTTTGTTTCGATAGCCGAATAGTATTCCATCATATATATGTACCAACCTTCTTTATTACCCCTTCTTCTGTGGACATCCAGGCTCTTTCCATAATTTGGCTATTGTGGATATTGTTGCTATAAACACTGGGATGCAGGTGCCCCTTCGATCAACACATTTGTATCTTTGGGGTAAATACCCATTAGTGCAATTGCTGGGTCATAGGGTAGCTCTATTTTCAACTTTTTGAGTAACCTCCACACTGTTTTCCCGAGCGGCTGCACCAGCTTACATTCTCACCAACAATGTAGGAGGGTTTCCCTTTCTCTGCATCCTCACCAACACCTGTCATTTCCTGATTGGTTACTTTTAGCGATTCCGACTGGTGTGAGGTGGTGTCTCACGTACACACCCATTATTAACGGCTAGAACTAAAAAAATCTAACCATACCTAGTGTGACAGGGATGTGGGGCAACTGAAAATCTCAAGCACTACTGATGGAAATATAAGACTGTACAACTTTGGGGGCACCTGGGTGGCTCAGTGGGTTAAAGCCTCTGCCTTCAGCTCAGGTCATGGTCCCAGGGCCCTGGGATGGAGCCCCACATCGGGCTCTCTGCTCGGTGAGGAGCCTGCTTCCTCTTTTCTCTGCCTGCCTCTCTGCCTACTTGTGATCTCTGTCAAATAAATAAATAAAATCTTAAAAAAAAAAAGACTGTACAACCTTGGAAAAGTGTCTTCTTTCAAAATTAAATATACATCTACCATACAACCTGTTTATTCTAAAGCATTTATTTAACCAAGAGAAATGAAAGTATGTGTCCACACAAAGAAGTGGTCAATGAAAGAAAATGGATTAAAAAATATACATTATGTAATTCAATTTCATAAAATTCTGTAACACACAAACAGCCATGAGTGTAAGCATAGTAGTTGCTAGAGAATTAGGGTGGGCAGGCAGGAATAGTTGTATTACAAAGTGGCAGGAGAAAACTCTTTAGATTGATGGATACACGCATCTTCTTGATTGTAATGACAGGCTTACAGATGTGGACATAGATTAAATTCATGAAGTTTTATACTTTACATATGTGCAGCGTACCATATGTCATTGATGCTGCAATAGGACTGTAAAAAAATAGTAAGCCCCAATTGAGTACCCAGTAAAGGAAGTAGCCTCACAGTTCAATTCCAACTCCTTGAAACAAACTATCTTTAGCTGACCGAATGAAGGATCACATGAGAAAGACAGATCACATGTTGTTATTAGCATTTTGCGAGCTTTTAGTGTAGGTCAGGAACTCTTCTAAATGTCTGTCATAGATTATGTTTTCATCTTTATAATCACGGGTGAGGTAAATTCTATCATTACCTTCTCGGATTTGATTATTAAAGTGTATTATTAACTTCCGAAAATGGGTATCTGACCTGTTGAAAGTCACAGTCCGAAGAAAAGAGACTGGGATTAAATACGGACAATCATATACTTAATAACAATATTTGATGGCCTTGGGGTGGGGGTGAGCAAGATTAGGCTCCAAAAAATGTGTTGCCCCAAAAACCACTGTCAGAGCAAAGACATTTAAAAGCAGAGCAGGAAACATTTCTTCTGTTCCTTAAATAAAAGATGTCTTTACAACAATGATGACAGCCCTGGAGCCCACAAGAGGTCAGGACAAGACTCTGCAACCTGCCAGTAAGAAATGATGAAGAAGCAAAGCTGAGTCTTGTTGTAAATTGTTAATAGAGTCCCAGCTGTTGACGTAAGTTCTCTCCTGCCAGTCACTTATGTCAGTGTGGTTCAGGGCAGAAAGTGACAATGAAACAGACAAAGGTTGGGCATTAAAGAAATTGGTGTCAAGAGAAGAGAAGGGTAGGAATTAGTATAGGCAAATGTTAATTGGTTCAAACATGAGAGTTGGCTTAATGTAATTAACTTAAGAAGGAGTGAGGTGGTAACTGGAAGTGTATCTATCCATTTGGTTCAATTCATATTCATCCAAAAATTCTCTAGGTATTTCTTACAGCTTGGTAATCAGCTATAACAGCCAATTCCTTTATTTTGTATGTGAAGAGAGAGATGTTTCAGAGAGCCAAGGAACTCGGTAAGTCATCTCAAATCAGGACAGGAACCCCAATTTGTAGACTTTCAACCAAAGATAACCCATCACACATTGACACATCAGTATGAAGGACTTTCAATTCCTTCCTAATGATAAGCTTTTTTACAGAAGGAGCATAAAGATAAAGGCTGGAGCCATGAAAGAGTTAACTCCATATTGAAACCTCCTATGTGCACGATCTAGCTAAGGACTTGGATGCTGGCCTGCACACATTTCCCAGCTTCCCTAGGATGTCACTAGCAGTGATGAAAAATCCCACATCCTTAAATTTAAGATTTTTTTTGATACCACAGAGATCTTCATTATTGATGAATGTAAGAGAGAAAGATACTTTGTTCAAATGTCAGCTAATTTACCAACACAATTTCTCTTTTATGTTTTAATGACTAAGGCAAAACTTCCCAACAAAGAGAGAATGGTAGTAGATACTAGTATCCCAGTTAAATCTTTAAAGAGAAGTAAAGGACCAGTGACTAGTTCCGCACAGAGAAGTTGTGAACCAGAGCTTATGAATGAGGTGATCACTGTATTGTTATTAATATGCTTCCTGTGCACAATAGCCAGAACTGACACTACATGTTGGTATTGGAGTTGGGCAAAAGGGAATATTTTAGGTCTTTCCTACCTATTATTTAAAAACAGCAGCAGTATCTAGGTTAAGATTTCATAATTTATAGAGTATCTTACAATTATTTCATTTCATTATGATCTCATTTCATTATGTACTTGTCTTGTTTCATAGTTAAAGATACCAAGATGTAGAGACAAAGTAATTTGTCATTATTTACATATATTAATTGGCAACAACACCATATTAATTGATACAGGTAAAAGAGGAAATCACCCCAAGTTCTATACTCTTTCAAAAACACCAATTCTTCCCATTCTTAATTGTATAGTATTAGTTCTTGAAACTGCTTCATAGGTTATAATTCCCATTGAATTGGGTATGTAAAACAAAAGCTTCAACATCAATTTTAAGAATTCTAATGATGCTTTTTGCATTTGTCAATAATTTTTCTGTGATCTTTGGCAGTCATCTCCCTCTTTTGGAATATTCCCAAAAAACACATATACTTTTCTTCCACCTATAATCCTCTTCTCCTTTGCTTAAATGTCCTGATCCAAGAAGCCCTCTGGCTACCCTCACTCACATAACCCCAATGTTTTGGGGTTTATTAATTCCATAGCCTGCTTACCATGTGGCATTATGTTTTGCATGTTTGTTGACCTAAATACTGTTTCTGTCCTCTATTAGTTTCTGTGATTTACTGGCTATCTCCTCAAAGTGTGGGTTAATGTTGCCACTCCTTTAAAACATGAATGACTGTGTAGTCTAGGAATTCTCAAAGTTACTTCATCATAAAGCCAGCTCTGCCTGGGCAGTGCCAGCAAAGGGGGCACTCTTGGGAGAGAGGCAACACACATGCCTTTGGAGAAGGCCTAACACTTGCTAGCACATAGTAAAATTTTTGGTATTTTTTATTATGATTTCTAAATTGCATGTCATCACTCATACTGATCCCTCAGGCACATTGACTCAATATGGCTTGGAATATAATATTCTGACTTAAGTCAAATAAAGCATTTTTTTATTAATTTGCACCCCAAAAAGCTGTCAAATTCAGAATTTTGCTGAGCTAGTGTTAATCTCCCATCTGTGCAGAATGTGATTCATAGTAAGTTCCTGGTTGTTAGTAATGTTGGATTTGTGTTTTGGAAAATACACTTGACACATTTGCAGAAAGCACACATCTTCCTGCCATAAAGTTTAATAGCATACAATATAGAGCCATGAGCTCTAGATAGGAGTTTGCTGATTTTATGAGTGTTTTTTTTTTTTTTATTATTTTTCCTTCACCTTTTCTTTAACTTTTCCCTGGTATATCACATCAAGGAGTCAGAAAGGTAGAGTCGCTGAAGTTAAAAATCATTTCCATTCTCCTTGTCCAACTCAGCTTTGCCCTCCATGTCATCTAATGGGGTGGGGGCTTTCTGGTGTTAATGTTACTTCTGGTAAGTGTCCAGTGCCATACCACAGACTAAGAGGCTAACAAGGGTGAATGATTGATGGTGATGATGACAGCAAAGTTGGAGGACGGATGTGCGCATTGCATATGCTAACTGGCTCAATGCCTCATTAACAGAAACTCAGGTATCAGAAGCAATAGTTGGAAGTATAAATGCATGCTCTCCAAATGGTCAGGGAAGAGGTTCAGATTGCAAATTAGGAACTAATTCTCAAGTCGCCTAGGCCCTAAGAAGACCTGATATTCAAAGAAAAAAGAATGGGCATAAAGCTCTCATAAGCTAGGAATCTGAGGACTACATGAGAGTTAAATCCTTCTTAGTAATCAAGTAAGATGAAGACATGGTCAGTTAAGAAGAAAATACTGATGGGAAGGTCATAATTGAAAGAAAAACTTTGGCCACAACGTGGCTAGAATCTTTTGATCAGACAACTCTAGAACTGAGGGAGCTCTAAATGTTCTTTTTAAATTTCAACAGTGATAAAGTAGATCCTGAAAAGAGAAGAGATATGAAGATCCCCTTTCTTTGAAGTCAAAGTCACTGTTTAGGTAATAGCACCATAGAAAAAGTGCTTTGTGTTTCTTATGATGAATGTTCGGAGACGTGTGCATGTGTGACATGGCAGAACCAAACTTGGTCTATCCCAGGATCCCAGCGGCACTGAGAGAGATCTAGATGACAGGATGTGAGGTCAGTGGCAACAAAAAGTTGCATTTTCAGGGGAATGACACACACTGGTGTGGCCAGCCCCCTCCATAATCTGAAATGAGAAGATTAGTCTGGGTAAGGAAAGGACAACTGTTAGTAACCAAGGATGAGGCTAAACACAGGGTAGGAATCCACACAAGGCTAAGAGAAGCCCTCCACATGAGACTACATCACAGGCAATTTTTAAGACTAGCAACTGGAAGGTAGATATCAAGGACTCAAAATATTAACATCAGGAATTAAAAAGAGGACATTCATTTTGTCCTTAAAAGAAACAAAAATGGGACGCCTGGGTGGCTCAGTTGGTTAAGTGGCTGCCTTTGGCTCAGGTCATGATCCCAGCATCCTGGGATCGAGTCCCACATCTGGCTCCTTGCTCAGCAGGGAGCCTGCTTCTCCCTCTGCCTCTGCCTGCCACTCTGTCTGCCTGTGCTCACTCCTGTGCTCTCTATCTGACAAATAAATAAATAAAATCTTAAAAAAAAAAGAAATGAAAATAAGCAAATGCTATAAATAACTCTAATCCAAGTCACATATATAAACTAGATGAATTGACGAAATGAAGTCATTAAGACATGAACTATACGAAAATAGAGCTACCCTATGACCCAGCAATCACACTACTGGGTATTTACCCTAAAGATACAAATGTAGTGATCTGAAGGGGCACATGCACCCAAATGTTTATAGCAGCAATGTCCACAATAGCCAAACTATGGAAAGAACCTAGATGTCCATCAGCAGATGAATGGATAAAGAATATGTAATATATATATATATATATATATATGCATATATATACACACACACACACACACACACACATACACACACACAATGGAATACTATGCAGCCATCAAAAGTAATGAAATCTTGCCATTTGTGATGACGTGGATGGAACTAGAGGGTATTATTTTTAGCGAAATAAGTCAATTGGAGAAAGACAACTATCATATCTCCCTGATATGAGAAAATGGAGATGCAATGTGGGGGGTTTGAAGGATAGGAAAAGAATAAATGAAACAAGATGGGATCAGGAGGGAGACAAACCATAAGAGACTCTTAATCTCACAAAACAAACTGAGGGTTGCCAGGGGGAGTGGGGTAGGGAGAGGGTGTTGAGGTTATGGACATTGGGGAGGGTATGTGCTATGGTGAGTGCTGTGAAGTGTATAAACCTGGCAATTCACAGACCTGTACCCCTGGGGCTAATAATACATTATGTGTTTATTTAAAAAAATAAAAAAGGAAAAGAGAAAGGACCCAAATAAATTAAAAAAAAACAAAAAAAATACATGAACTACAAAAATTTCTTTGTGATGATATACAAAGTCAGAATAAAACAATAATAAGGATTTTTAAATTAGTTATAAAAAATTTCTTGCAAAGAAAAATCTAGACCCAGAAAGCATCACTGTCAAATTATCAAATATTTAAGGGCAACTTAACAACTATCATTCAAAAAGGACTTCAGAAAAAAATAGAAGAAGAGAAAATACTTTCCCACTCATTGTATGAGGCAGTAATATCAATATCAAAGTCCTTAGAAAACTACAGGGGTGCCTGGGAGGCTCAGTTGGTTAAGCCTCTGACTCTCGATTCACGCTCAGGTCGCAATCTCAGGGTCATGAGATCGAGCCCTGAGACCAGCTCTGCACTCAGCGCAGAGTCTGCTTCAGATTTTCTCTCCCCTCTCCCCCTCTTGCACTAAATATATCAATCTTTAATAAAACAATATCCTGTATGAACAAAGTCACAAAAATTCTCAAGAAAATGCTAGCAAACCAAATATGTAAGTACAAAAAAAAAAAAAAGACTATACACTGCAATCCATTGGGATTTATCCTAGAAGTGCAAGTTGTTTCAACATAGGACAATCACCATCCCTGTTGGTGCCCTAATTTTAAAACTGGTCTCTAGACGGTAAAAACCTGCCTTGTTTTGGGACAAATTTTTAGAAACTTATAGCAGCAATGGAAAATTTATACAGACTTCAGTGCTGATTGTGGAGTGCTGCTATAAACAAATACCTAAAAATGTGCATGTGGCTTTGGGTAATAGGCAAAGACAGAAGAATTGTGAGAAGAATAACAGAAAAGCCCTTGCCTGCCTTGAACAGTTACCAGAACCATGAATGTTAACAACTCCACCAGTAAGGACTCAGAAGGGGGACATCAGGTTAAAAAATTAATTAGATTTAAAAACCTCTGTTATTATAAACATACTGTTAGTAGAAATGTGAATGTTAAAGGTGTTGCTGTCAAGAAAGAAATGAGAAACTATTTATTGCTGTCAGAAAGAAATGAGAAACTATTTTATGAAAAACGTGAGGAAAGGGGATCCTTGTTATATAAGACACAGAAAGCTTAGTGGAATTGTGTCCTATGATTCTGCAGAAAGCAGAACTTCTAAGAGATGAGCTTGGGGATTAGACAGAAGCGATGTCTAAGCAAAGGGAAAGAGAGGCCTGGTTTCTTCTTGCTGTTTCTAGTAAAATGCAAGAAGAAAGAAATACACAGAGGGAAGAACCATTTAAAAAAGGAACCAGAGGGCCGCCTGGGTGGCTCAGTGGGTTAATGCCTCTGCCTTCAGCTCAGGTCATGATCTCAGGGTCCTGGGATCGAGCCCCGCATTGGGCTCTCTGCTCAGCAGGGAGCCTGCCTCCCCCGCTCACCCACCCCGGTCTGCCTCTCTGCCTACTTGTGATCTCTGTCTGTCAAGTAAATAAATAAAATCTTAAAAAAAAAAAAAAAAAAGAAACCAGAGCTTGATGTTTGGGGCACTCCCCAGCCTCTCTAAATTGTGAACAAACAACAAAAACAAAAACAAAACAAAACAAAAAACAACAAACCAAACCAAACCAAAACCCGGTAAATTTAGAGTCATTGTCAGGAAAGTATACATTGGCCAGAAAGCCAAGAATGTGATGGGACAACCTTTTGTTAGTGCCTCTGAAGGCACACAATTCCAGCATGCAGTTGCACAGAGAGCTGGTTCTCTGATGAGATTAGGATGAGATTCACAGATTCCCTAAGCAGAAACTAGAACAGCAGTAGGATGATCCTGGAATCATATGGCGGTGGAAGGGTGGGCCTCTTGTCTAACAGAGCGAACCTCAGGACATTCAAAGGAGACCCACAAAGTGCTTGAGAATTTTATACGAGCAGAAATACTACCCATCTGGACTGAAAGAGACAGGGAAAAGGCAAACTGTAAGAAGGCTACAAGACAGGAAACAGGGTGACTACACTGCTCCATTTCAAACACAGATTAATACTCATGGAAGGAGGAAGTCCTAAGGTGAAGCCTTCAGCCCAAAGATGGGATTCCTGAGCCCAGAGGATGGGAGTGAAAACCAAAAAGGATGACTTTTGCACCTTAAAATCCAATGTTTTTTCATCTAAATTCCAGAATTGCTTAGGATTAGTGATTCCATTTTTCTTTCCACTTTCACACTTTTTGGACGGCAATGCCTGTAATGGCTTTCCTGTATTTATCCTATCACAGTATTTCAGTATTTCAGAACTAGATATAGACTGTTTCTAATTTTACAGGTCCACAAAGGCTGAGGAATTTTGCCCCAGAATCTACTATACCCAGGACTAACTTCTACCTGGTCTAGAGTATTGGTGTTTTGAACTGTTATTGATAAAATCTGGACTTACTGGACACTGAAATGGGTTGACGTTTTGAAGGGTCTTGGAATGTTGTGAATGTATTTTATGTGCGATATAGACATGAATATTTAGGGACCTGAGGGTGGATTTTGAGAGACAGAATCCTGTTGCTCACATCGGAACCCCTGGTTATCTTACATGGCAAAAGGAACCTTGCTGATGTGATTATTTTAAGGTATTTGAGATAGGAGAATATCCTGATTGTTCAGGTCAATGTTAAGGGCTCCTAATAAAAGGAAGACAGATACAGAGATGTAAGGATAGAGGTAGAGGTGAGAGTGATTTGATATCATGAAGCCATGAATGCAGATGGGCTCTCGAAGTTGAAAAACTAAGGAAACAGGTCTTCTCCTATACACTCCAGAAGGAGTACAACCTTGCTGACACTATTTTTAGGACTTCTTACCTTCAAAACTTGTCCTATTTTAAGGCACTTAATCTGTGATGATTTGTTATAGTAGAAACAGGAAACAGGTACCTAACCTACTGAGTTCTGTCCCCTAAATAACCAGTTAAATGTTCTGATGGTTTTACACTAAATTTTTTTTTTATATTTATTGACTATCAAAAGAAGTCTTAGAGACAAAACATTTTAGAAAGAAGTGAAATTTAGAATAAAGGTTTACAAGAGAGTCCAGGATTTATCAGGACTGAGTCAATAACAACAACATAAAATGTAACAGTTATTTATAGGAAACATATGCCAAGTTTCCTGAGTTTAATTCTGTACATGATGGAAAACTATAAAGTTCTTCCCAAGATGATTATAACTGAAAGGTTTTTCAGATATATACAGGCATCATCCTTGCAAAATTTGGGGGGATAGGGTCAAGTAGCAAGAAAGCCTTAACATATCTTTTATGTTGGATTTAGAACTAGATGGGATGAATCTGCTTTTTTCCATTTGTTTCTATTTTTGGTTTATCTCAAAGTGTAAAGTGCTTTCTCCTCACCTCCTGATTATAGAACACAATGTACACGTGCTTATAATGGCAGGAGAACAAAACACCAGTTTTTCTAGAAACAATTTGTCATAAATATTTTAATATCTATCTATCCATCTATTAATTTCATTACTTTTGATGCCCATACAATATTCACTTATGTGGAAGGAGCATCATTTGTTTTCTCAACTGGCCATTTTTGAACATTTGCATTATTCACAAATTTTGGTATAACAATCCAATGTGTATCCTTATAGTCAGATTTTTGTGATTATTAACTCTTATTAACTGTTAATTTATAAAGAGTTTTAAAAGCTGACATTTGAAGCAAATAGCATGTCAATGTTTAAACTTTAATTCTTCTGTACTTATGACCTCTATATTCTAATACATCCTAAAAGAAAATATTGACAGTTAGATTAGGCAGTTCGTACAGTTAACTTGGGGAAACTATCTTAAGTTTATTCCTTTTCAGTTATTTTAAGACTTTTTACCCAATTTGCAAACTAATCTAGTCTCTCATTTATCCTTTGCTATATCGATTTTAGCCTTTGGGTCATTGTCATACCTGCCATAGTACGGATGGGCCAAAGAAGGAATTATGCTAAGTTTAGATTACTAGGTATCAACACTTAAAAGTTTTCCAGTAATACGGATTAATCAGCATCCAGAAGGAAATTTCAGAATCTCTGCATTCCTTCTCTCAGTGCTGTCTCTGGGCCACAGACAAAGCCTATGAACATTTTTTTAGTTATCAGTTGGTAGAAATAACTAATTATGTGGGTGAGGTAATTAATTACTCAGGGAATAATCCAGTTGTTTCTCAGTAATTGACTATTTCTTTTATTATTTGCTACTGAATGAGAAATCTTAGTTGAGGTCAGCAGTAAAGATGTGGCAATTGTTAGCCTTAGGGCTAATAAGCTGCTCTGGAGTGCTTAGGGTCATGAGGTTTTCCAAGTCTTAATTAGCTAAGAGGTGATATCAATTATGACATAACTCAGATAGTTGCCATTAAATGAGAAAGGCTACTTAGTGTGCAACAGAGTAAATGTCTTTTCAGTTGGGCTAAATAAGAATATGAAAGTCTCAACCTACACGAAATATATCACATTTCCCCAAGTAATACATACTCTGGTTCTATCTCTATATCCCCAAAGCATTTCAGTATTCTGGTGGAACTGCTCAAGAAACTGACAAGTTATTAAATTAATTAAAGAGGCAATCTGATCAAAACTTTTAAAGAAATTTCAGTGAGTAAGAATACTCTATGGGAAAGTAAGTTTGAAATGGTTAAATTACAGCTCCCCCAACCTGCCAACAACCAGTGGGGGCACAGGGAGGTAGGCGTTTGATATGGGATGTAGGCATTAGAATGTATGAATAGTTTTATTTCTAGGAAAATACTGTTCTAAATATAATTACACTTACCCCTCCCCAAATGGAAGGAAACCTGAATCTCCCCCACAGATACAGAGATTAGAAGGCTAGATGGTATTTTTAAATCATCTGAATTTGAGTCACTGTAGGAAGCAAAGTCATTTCTGGAGACAGGCATTCCAGTGAGAACACTTTGAGGTACAAGAAAATCCTTTAAATCTTAGTAACTTAAAAATTTCACCAGTAACTTCCAGGCACTGTGGATGGGTAGTAGTAGATTAAAGGCTGCTTTAGGTTCTAAGCTTTATTGATATAATTACTCATCATTTTGTCTTAAAGCCAGATATTTGAGTAATTTTAGACAGACAGATTAGAAATTCTCTATAATTTGAGGTCAGTTGATATAAAATTAATATCCAGGGGTGCCTGGGTGGCTTAGTCAGTTAAGTGTCCGCCTTTGGCTCCAGTGAGAATCCCAGAGTTCTGGGATCAAGCCCCAGGTTGGGCTCCCTGCTCAGTGGAGAGCCTGCTTCTCCCTCTCTCTCTCTCTGCCTGCTGCTCTGCCTACTTATGCTCTCTATCTGTCAAATAAATAATTAAATCTAAAATAAATTAATATCCATTCAGAAGTCAATTTGCATTAAAGAGTAGATCAGTGAAGAAGAAAGTGGACTAGGCATCCATTATCAGACAAGAAGTAACATTTATACAGGTTTTGAAGAAAGACCCATGGCTCTGTCATGAGGGGGAATAGAAATTTCATCATAATGACAACAGATGATACTTTTGCTTTTCTATGTATTAATATTCTTCATTAACTATAAACTCTTTATAAGTATTATTCTATTGTGTGGCTAACATAAAGTGTGAATGGTTAGACAATCACAATATATCTCTTGCCTGTATCCTCACCTCCAATTCTAAGGTCAAGGGGCACCTGGGTGGCTTAGTGGGTTAAAGCCTCTGCCTTCGGCTCAGGTCATGATCCCAGGGTCCTGGGATCGAGCCCTGCATCGGGCTCTCTAAGGTCAAAAAACCTAGGCATTTTTATAGGTCTTGAAAAAAAATCTTGAAATAAACATTTCAAAAAATATTGAGCTCCTACTATGCATCTAGAACTGCTGATGCTTCAAACCCTGTCCTTGCTTTCAGATATCCAGAGAAGAATATTATAGCCTATGTCAAGTGCATCTCCCAAACCACTGACTTTTATAAGAAATGTGAATTTTCAAGGTTTTGAGTGAGTTGAGATACTTCAGCAGCCAGCACAGAAACTCATTTCTGTCACATGATATACTTACAGCTGTTAGCTGTCTGGTTGTTCTCCCCCATTGTTTCCTTACTCCTATCAAGAAAGCTCAGTTGAATTATAAACTATTTAGCCAGCTCCCTAACTTGTTCAGTCTTTCCCTGTAACATGTAGGGCCAACATTTTCAAAGGATCACGTGGTTTACATTGTTGTCCCTTTTCTTTTGGAGCCAGATGCTTATATTCTTAAGAAAATTGTCCAGATTCTGCTGTGTTCTCTATCTGATGAAGTGAGTCGCTGTTCAAATGTGCCACATTGTCACCACTTTGAGAAGGTAATTACACCTAGGTGTCCCCCTTTCCTAAATCTGAAATGTAATCTATGGCTGATCTTGATAGAGTTTCCAATCTGACACCTCTTCATAGTCTTGTCATTTTATCTTCCGCTAGGAGCCCAACTATAGATAACTTGCTACCATAATGACATCCCAATCTACACCATACAGTCTTGAAACTCAGTAAATTATGCCAGAAGTAGTGTAGGTTGACTTCTCAATCTTCCTCTTTCCCATATACCAAACAATCTGTCAACACCTAGTGTTCAATATTATCAATTCTTTTTCTGTGGATGACTTTTATGAATGACCTCTTATCATCAGTCTTGAAGGTTTCCCTTTACAGCTTGCTTTGTTTACTTTTAAAGATTCTGATGTCCAGAATTCTGGCATCTGGAGTACACCCTCTTCTAATTAAATCAGAATTTCTGGAGGTGGATGCAGGGATCAGTATTTTTCCAAGATCCCCAAATGGGTCCAACATACAGTAAAGTTGGGGAAACTATAAGTTACACATTTTTACTCTATATGCTCTATTCACATAAGGTGAGAGGAACATCCTTTACAAAAATTAGAGAGGAAGGGAAGCATTTCTTTTCTCAAACACTGAACAAATCACTTAATTTCTCTAGTCTCATATACATTATATGCAACTGATGAATCATTGAACACTACATCTGAAACTAATGATGTACTATATGTTGGCTAATTGAATTTAAATTAAAAAAGTAGAAATAATAGTATCTTAAAGAGTTCATTTAATAATTAAGCTACTATGCAGTAAAACATCCTGCATATAGGAGGTGTTCAAAGACATTTCTCCTTCTTGGAAGAAGAGAAGGTATAAATCATTATTTAAATATAAAATCAAGCACTGCCTGTGAATGCACCCTTATTCAGCTGTCAGCAAATGTATATTTCTACACCTTTTGAATTCTCACTATGCCTTATCAGAACCAGATGGTGTAATCTAAAGTCTACAACTCTGTTGGTTTTAGGATTTAACAGCTTATGTGTTTCCAACTCTATCACTGGTTATTTACTTTATACAATTATAAATTCAAAAGTAACCATAAAACAACATAGGGGATCAGACAAATTACATTTCTGAAATATCTTATTCAGTTATGTTTTTACATTTTATGACTTAAAGTAAAATTTTTAGAATGCATTCCAAGTTATAGATAGAAACCAATCATATCCTTCATACAAGTTCAAGCTGTTAAAGACACTGTGTTCATTTTAACTGGTTAATCCAATTTGTTAGCTGCACTTGAGAACTGCTTTAAATAAATTAAAAAAAACCTTCAATTTAGATTTCTCCTTGTGTTCCCTAGCTTCAGATAAAATGTGGCATTCACTGAAATCTGGATGAAACTTTTCCAAGTCCTTTAGGGGGAAAAAAAATCCCAATGCCAAAATTAATAAACATGCATCTGGGCACTTTTGAATTATGATAAAAAATAAATTATTTCAATTTAAAGATTTTCTTATGTAAGAATAAGGCATAACAGAATAATGTCAACAAATTTGTCAATCAAATCACTCCAATAAAATGTTAAATATTATAATCGTGACTGAAACAATCATACCATTCTATACATTCTAAACAGAATTTTAATCTCTAGCTTTCCTTAAAAACAATGCTTAAAATAAATACACAACTAAAAAGCACCAAATGGCTATTTCTTTATCTAATCAATCTTGCATATTGGCACATTGGGGCTGAAAACCTGTTATCAAGCTCCTTTTAATGCCCATTGGCTTACCTTATGGAAACCTTAGATGAGAAGTAAAATGACACTCTGCTTTCTATTTTTCATCTTCTATAAACCCACCTTGAAAGAGCTAGATAAAATTCATACGTGGAAACAGGGATTCAAGGTTAAGTAATATAAGTTCTGTCACCTCCCTGACTTTCTGCCCCAGAGAACTCCTACATGTATCAAGGCTTCTTTCCCATTGAGTCAGGTGAGGGTTCAGTGTTCTAGGACCTCAGTGCCAGTGTTTAAGGTTTGGCCCAATGATGAAATGGATGTGTCATCCCAGAACTACACAAAAATAACTCTCCAAATTTATGCTGCAACTTACACTTGCAAATGTACACACCATCTCTTTCAATCCCAACAACAAGTACATGAAATGCAGTCATTAATTCACTAACACATATTAATTTGGTCCAGTGCTGTGCCGGGTGCTGGGTTATGATGGAACATAAGACAGTCCTTACTCTTAGGGGATTTACAGTCAACTTTTGCATGGAGGGTATATCTGTTTTCTATTACTGTGTAAAAATTACCACAAAATCAGAAGCTTGAAACAAGACCCACTTGTTAGCTCACAATTCTGTAGGTCAGAAATCTGGGCAAGGCTAATCCCTCTTTAGAATTTCACAAGACCAAAAACTAGGTGTTGGCAAGATACTCTCTTATTTGGAGGCTTGAGGGAACACTCTGTTTAGAAGATTGTTCGAGTTGTTAGAATTCTATTGAGGTTAGAGGATTGACATCCCTGTTTTTCCCCTGGTTGTTAGGGTCCCCACTCTCCTGAACACTTCCTGTATGGCTTGGTCTCTTGGACTCCTCTATCTTAAAGACTGCAAGGACATGCTGAACCCGTCTCATATTTGGAAATTGCTCTGATTTCCACTTCTGCCACCAAACAGAGAAAACTCTCTGCTTTTAAAGGACTTGAATGACTAGGTTAAAGCTACTCAGATCATCTACCTTTGCCATGTAATGTAACCTACTCATGGGAGTGCTATCTCATCATATTCCCCAATCTACCCATACTAACAGGGTCATGTGGAAAGGCATAATATCAAAATTCTGCCTACCAAAGCAGAACACAACAATTTGATGGACAATTTAACAGTAAATAATGAGATGCTATGGGACATCTGGGTGGTTCAGTAATTTAAGCATCTGCCTTCAGGTCAGGTCATGATTTCAGGGTTCTGAGATCCAGCCTTGTGTCAGGCTCCCTGCTCAGTGGGAAGCCTGCTTCTCCCTCTGCTTATGCACTCTCTCTCTCTGATGAATAAATAAATAAAATCTTCAAAAAAAATGTTATTGAAGGGTTAACTATAGGGTACCATAGACACAAAGTATGTGTTTTTAAAGCTTTGGAAATATATCTATGATATATTTCCCAGTATTTAAAGCTTTGGAAATATATCTATGATATATTTTTAAAGGAAAAAGAGTTACAAAACAATATTGCTATGTATGTGTGTGTGGGTATACAGAAATACTTAGGATAATTAACAGAACTTGATGGAATTAAGTTTAATTTTTTACCTTAGCTGTATTTTCTAGGTGTATTCTAGCTGTATTTTCATCCACATTAAACATGTGTACCTAGTACAATGAACAAGTGTGTCCTGTGGAATGGCATCATAAATAATTTTCATCTCCCCTTGTTCCTTTTAATTTGCTAAGTGGCACATGTTATTTCTATTGGCCAAAAGCCATGATGTCACAAAACACTGTTTCTACTTAGTAATTGGATTATCAAAATACTGAAATTATTCAGTTTTATCTTCCTCCTCCCCTAAGAACTGCTGTAGGCTGGGATTCTTTCCCTGGAGAAGAGAGCAAGTGTGGTTGGCAACTTCTTTCCTTCTCTGCCTAGTGTCTCCACACTCTCCTTCCCAGCTGGATCAGTGAGGTTTCTGCCCCTTCTGGGGGTAGTGTACAGGGTGGGGAGACAGGGAAAGAGGGGAAGAAAGGTAAGACTGGAGTGATAACTTTTAGCTAATTAACATTAAACCCTGGGCTTGGAAAAATCCTTAAAATAAGAGTGGCTGAGTGGATCAGTGGGTTAAGCCTCTGCCTTCAGGGTGGGTCATGATCTCAGGGTCCTAGGGTCAAGCCCCACATTGGGCTCTCTGCTCAGAGGGGAGCCTGCTTCTCCCTCTCTCTCTCTGCCTGCCTCTCTGCCTACTTGTGATCTCTCTCTCTCTCTGTCAAATAAATAAATAAACCTTTAAAAAAAGTCTTAAAATGCTTAAAATTTACCTGTTTTATAGATGCTTCCTGGGTCCTCTGGAGACTTTCCTACATTGAGGAGATGTCTCTGATTTCCCATTTTCAGCAATTAGAAATCAGGCAATTTGTTAACTTTTTTTCTGCTGAGTTTTCTTCACCCATAGTGGAGGACTGGGATCAAAGAATACAAGCATCTGTCCCCAACACTGTAGTTCTCAAATCCTCTTCTAATCTCCAGAAACCTCAACTTTTTAAACCTCTGATGTGGATAAGGAATTTAAAACTCATTAATCTGTTTGTAGCTTTTCAAAAAGTTTGTATCCTGCCCACGCACATCTCTTAAGAATGTCTTGTCTATAGTATCTTCACACAACACACAAAAATCGGTCACAATTTCCAGTTTAACACTGTATAGATTACGACAGTAGTAAGATTCTCTTTTAGAGGATAAATGAGATAAAACCCTCAGCAATGGAGCCCAGGATTTAAAAAATACCCAGAAAGAAGAGTAATAGGAGAAAAGAAGTCACTGGATAGATCTTAGATCTATAGAGCATTCTCAGGAGAACAATGGGAATAAAAAGTAAAATGCAGAAGGATAATGAGGAATAGATTTAAAGAAATGAATGTGGATGGCTTCCTTCCTATTGTAGCTACAGGAGTCCTAATTTCACATACTGTTAAACACAACAGACCCTGCCAACAGGTCCTGAAGTAGATTCCAGACTCACTGGTCCCACTTCACCTCTTGTCTGCCTATTCGGTTCCACAACCCATCAGATGGGGGTTTGTAAATGGACTTCCTGGCTTTATCAGACACACAGGCTGTTGCTGTAGACAGAAGGAATCTTCTTCCTGACCCTACACCACGTCATTAAACACAGTCTGAAGGAAATCAACCACACCAAAAGTTCAGCCTTTCTACCCCTGAGAATTCTTTACAAAATACTTTTTGAAACTATTGTTTCATCAGATAATCTTTGCAAGTGGTCTGGAGAGGCATCTGGAGGAGGGAGTAAACAGAGGATGGACCTGGTAACTGGTGTGGAAAGCTTTTTTTTAAAAAATATTTTATTTATGAGAGAGAGACAGAGACATAGTATGAACAGGGGAAGGGGCAGAGGGACAAACGGACTCCATGCTGAGCAGGGGGCCTGACACTGGACTCGATCCCAGGATCCTCAGACCATGACCAGAGCCGAAGTCAGACGCTTCTTTGAGCTGCCCAGGCGCCCCAGGAAAAACGTGATTTTAACAGAAGTAGAAGCAGAAGGAGAATGGTTCCCTCAGAAAGAGACTCGGTAAATCAGACGGTGGATATAACTGTCATGCAGGCTCCTTCCCTCTGTAGAGCCTCTTTGTCTCTAGAGTCACAGAGCTTTCAGGATGTTTTTCCCGCATGAAACACATCCCCATGTGGTAGAATTAAATGGGTCAGAACAAAGGCTGAAATTCCAGTTTCTCCTAATGTTAGCTCCTCTTCCCAGCGGAGCAACATGTTATTTAAGCGAATGAATTCCTGACGTATATGCAAAAGAATGATCTGGGGGGGACTTCTAGGTTATTGATGCTGTGAGGTATTTTTTTCATCTTTTTTATATAAGGTATATTCTAAGGCCATTAGAGGTGAAAGAATGTCAGAGTGAGAATATTAATGAGACTGTAGGGCCAAGTGCTCACAGGATATTTTACAAATTAGTTTTCTATCATTTCTTCCTCCCACTCGCCAATCTCCGTGTGAACTCGCAAGGAGTTGCAGTGTGTCTAAAAAGCCTCTATTTAATCTCACCAAAACACATAAAGAAAAACTATTTTAAACCAAGGGAGGGATTATTATCTTATTTCCAAGTGACAGAAACATATACCAAAAGAGGCTCTGAGGGAGAGGAGCTAGTTTGTTTTTGAGCTCAAATTTTCATATCCTATCAAAAGGAGCAGAGTTCAGCATGGCATTTCCCAGATTACAAGATTTAAATTGTTGCTTCGGCTCATACAATCAGTGCTTTCACAGGCAGTTCTTGCCAGAAAAACACCCCCTCAGCTCATTAACTTTTATATTGTGTTTTCTACCATGCAAGGCACCCCTTCAATCAAAGCTACTTCCTGTGGTTTAAAGTCTGGGAAACAAATAATCCCATTTTGGTACCAACATCTGAAGAGCCACATTTACCTGTTTGTGAAAGCAAACTTCAAAACCATAGAATGGGAGAGAAATTCCTTCATGTACACATCCCTTCATCCCCTCTCCTATTTTAAGCAAACTCTTTTTTCTTTTCTTGAAAGATTTTATTTATTTATTTCACAGAGAGAGAGAGAGAGAGAGAGAGAGAGAATAAGCAGGGGAAACAGCAGAGGGAAAGGAAGAAGCAGGCTCTCTGCTGAGCAGGGAGCCCGATGTGGGGCTGGATTCCAGGACCCTGGAATCATGACCCGAGCCAAGGGGCGGACATTTAATTGACTGAGCCATCCAGGCACAAACTCCTTTTTCAATTTTGCTTTACAACTCCTGAGAATTTCCAATGTGTGACCCATCCCAAGGTTGCCAGACTCACAAATTCATTAAATAAGATTTTGGGGGTTCCAAATGATGTTATCTGAGGCTCTTCTGTGAATAGATCATCAAAAGAAAAAATATCCTGTTGTATTTGTGAAATATAATAATGCATATTACATATTTATGATATATAGATTTCTATGTCTAAAATATGTATGATATGGATATATCATATGAAAGATAGCAAAATATGCCACCTCAAAGTATGCCTCTTTGGTGTAAGGATTCTTTTGAGCTGATTATTTTTGAGAAAAAGGAGACACAGGAGAGAAACACTGAAAACACAATAGTATTTACCCTTTTGTAAAATTTTGTTAAATTTACATTTATAAGGGAAATTTTCATTTTGAAGCATATTTTTCTATCTGTACCTAGAAGAAAAGGATGACTCTAAATCATAAGAAATTCTGATCAATAAAGAACATGACAGAATTCACATAACCACCTTACTATATTTTTCCTAATAGCCTTTCATAAGTAACCTCATCATCCCCCAACATCTTTCTTCTGTCTTTAGCTGAAGATAGTATTTAAGATGATGACTTGGGCCATTTCAGGGACTTTTGTTCAATTTTCCTGGGTATATACCGTGTATATATAAGGTATACATATTATTCAACTTCTGTTTTTCTCCTGTTATCTGTCTTATATCACAGAAAGGCCTCAACCACAAAATGTAGAAAGGAAGAAAAATCATTTTTCCTTCCCCCACACATACATATATAGAAAAACACAGAGCAATGTATAGAGATCTGTGTGCTTATATATGTATAAAGTATAAATGTGTATCAATATGAGTGTATGGTATCTATATGTATATATAATACAAATATATTACATGTGTATATGTATATATATATATATATACATACACATACAAATAAAATGTTCATATACTGTTCATACCAGCTGACCATTCTTTTCTTCCTTAATAAAGGAATTGCCAAATATTAGGTGGGCATATGGCTACTGGGAATAAAAGTAACAGGTCCTAGCCTCCCAGATAGTTGTACTTATATCATTAGAAGAAAACATGTGAGAATTTTGCTTTTATAATTGCTGGCTATAGAAGATTTTCTAATACAGCACAACATCAGAAATTCAGGAAGAAAACAGTGATGATATAGGGAGAGGAAAAAAACTGACAAAATGAAAACAATCTGAAAAAACTACCAATCATAGTATTTAAAAAAAACACATTTTTCTTATCATATTAAAAACCTCAACATGTCGAGAATATCATGTTCAGTAACTCTGTTTTTCGGTGGACAAACTGGTAAGAAAATGCCCAAGATTCTTAAACCTATGGATAGAAGCCCAATCCATGGTACTCCTGAAAGAAATTTAAATTTACCAAGATGTGCAAAGGGAAAATACCTACTGGCCTATTTTGGCCAAGGTATGGGGAACTCTACTCTCAGAAACTGCTGCTGGAATATAAACTGGCAAAACTTCTACTAATGTGATTTTTAATATCTACTGAAGAATGTAAATGTTCATCTGTGTTTATCCAGCAATTGTATTTTTTGGTTAAATCAAACAAGAAAGCCACTCACCTGAAGGAGCGCTAATGCCACTGGAGACTGAGTAACAAAACAGAATCTCAGTCTCTAAATGCCTCAAGGTTACAAAATGGAAACCTAAGTACAACCAATCATAAACAGCCAAGGAGACTTTATCTAAAGCCAGTCAATAATTTCCTTGCTTTTCTTCCACTTTTTCTCTATAAAAGTCTCTCCCGCTTCCCTCCTGCTCTCATCAGTGAGGTGCGTCTAACCACTTCTCATGGGGTCCAATTTGGACTGTGTTTTGCTCCAATAAACTCTTCAAGTTTTTACTGTGCCTCAGTTTACCTTTTAACAATGCCATTATAATTTTACTACTGCAAAAAATGTGTGCAAACAAGAAAGGATATTCCAGAATTTTATAATCGAGAAAGTTGAAAAATGCCCTCAATGCCCATTATGAGGTGAACGAGTAGCAATCTTATGATATGTTCATATTATGCAGTAGTCTGTAGCATTGGAAAAGCACGAGGAAGGCTTACATAGAAAGATTTTCTAAATATACTAAGTGAAAAAAATTAAGTTATAGGGTACTGTGTGTGTGTGTGTGTGTGTGTGTATAGTGCCACCAACTGTTAAAAATAAAATTATCTACATAAGACATAAAAATTTTTAGTGTGACTGAGGCATAGTGATAAGTGGGGAAATTACTTTTAGCTACATCTTTTGTGCCTTTAATAAATTTGCCATGAACATATATATTAACTATTCACCAATTTTTTAATTAAAATTTTTTCTTCCTAATCACTACTACTCTCGTCTAGACTATAAATTTTAATATTCCGTCAGAGCCTCTGTCACTTTAATGTTCATTTGGGTTACTAATGCCACAGAGAAAGAGAAGGTAAACTGACATTTCTTCAGCAAAGCATTATTTATTAAGATGAGGTACTCTGCAAAATGTGCTTTTGCACATTTATTCTTTGTAAGAGATAAGAAATGTGCTACTAGAGCTGTTATTTCTCACTTTACATGCATTCTATTACTTAATTGTTGAGAGTCCTGCAGAATAAGTCTGATTATCCACATGTCACAAATGAAAGTCCAAGAATAAATAAAGTCCAATAAAGTCCAGGAATATGAAAAATCTTTCCTAATATTCTCCAGATTAAAAAAATACAAGGACTGTGATTGTACCCTAGTTTTTTTCTACACACAATAAAAAATAAACAACAACATGGGGCACCTGGGTGGCTCAGTGGATTAAAGCCTCTTCCTTCCACTCAGGTCATGATCCCAGGGTCCTGGGATCAAGCCCCCACATCGGGCTCTCTGCTCAGCAGGGAGCCTGCTTCCTCCTCTGTTGCTGCCTGTCTCTCTGCCTACTTGTGATCTCAGTCTGTCAAATAAATGAATAAATAAATCTTAAAAAAATTAAAAAAAAAACCACAACAGTAGTGATGAGAACAGAACAGAACAACAGTTCTGCCTTGGGTTATGTCATTTTCATGATTCATTTTTCTAAATGTCAGGTGGGTCAGCTTGCTGATAGTGTTTGGGTCTTCCATATGCTTAATAATTTCCTATCTCATCTATCAGCTAGAGAAGCACCATCTAAAACTGTTGATTTTTATTAGTTTTATTACTTTGGGGTTCATATGTTTTGTGGCTCTGTTGTAAGATGTACACACATTTAGAAATGTTAGGTCTTTCAAGTAAATTAACCTCTTTCTTAGGTAATATCTCTGTCTCAGATAGTGTTCTTGTTCTGAAGTCCATTTTGTCTGAAAATAATAATGTGTCGTTGCAACTTTTGTTGGAGTACTGTCCGCATTTTCCATCTGATACAGTCGGCAGTTTGCTGGGTAGGAGCTAGAGATCAGGGTGGTGATAAGCAGTGGTTTCAAGGTTTCCCACCCCCGGGGGGCTATCAGACCCAGAGCAACAGGTGCAGAGTGTGCAGTCTCATTCCCAGCATGTGTCCTACAAGAACCTAGAAACTTCATTATATTTACATGTGGTTTCAACTCCCTTCCCTCTCTCCAAGGGGGATGGTGGTCATGACAATTCTGGCAAGCACCTTGGATGTCAAAGACTCTTCCTCCTGACCCTAAGAGGAATCCCTTAGGTAACTGTAAACAACCTCAATCAGAGATTACCCTAGCTATACTCATAACCAGTGCAAACATGGAAATTCAGCACAGATATCACCTGTGGGCCCCGGTGCACTTGTCACCTGTGGGCCTGCCCACTTTCCCATCTTGAGAGTGTACTGTCCTTAATAAACGTCTCCGTGCTTGCTACTTCCCTTCTGGATGCCTTTACTGGAGCAAGGATCTTCATGAAAATCTTTTGTGGGGAATCCAAGAACCAGGACCTCCTGTGACACAATGCCAGCAACCACTGGGAACATATCTTTTTCCTTCTTTTACTTTTACACTATACATGTCTTTTCTTTTTTTTTATTTTTTAATTTAATTTCTTTTCAGTATAACAGAATTCATTGTTTATGCACCACACCCAGTGCTCCATGCAATACATGCCCTCCATAAAACTTACCACCTGGCTCCCCCAACCTCCCACCACCCGCCCCTTCAAAACCCTAAGAATGTTTTTCAGAGTCTATAGTCTCTCATGGTTCATCTCCCCCTCCAATTTCCCTCAACTCCCTTCTCCTCTCCATCTCCCCATGTCCTCTGTGTTATTTGTTATGCTCCACAAGTAAGTGAAACCATATATTAATTGACTCTCTCTGCTTCACTTATTTCACTCAGCATAATCTCTTCCAGTCCCGTCCATGTTGATACAAAAGTTGGGTATTCATCCTTTCTGATGGAGGCATAATACTCCATAGTGTATATGGACCATATCTTCCTTACCCATTCGTCTGTTGAAGGGCATCTTGGTTCTTTCCACAGTTTGGTGACCGTGGCCATTGCTGCTATGAACATTGGGGTACAGATGGCCCTTCTTTTCACTACATCTGTATCTTTGGGGTAAGTACCTAGTAGTGCTATTGCAGGATCATAGGGAAGTTCTATTTTTAATTTCTTAAGGAATCTCCACACTGTTTTCCAAAGTGGTTGCACCAACTTGCATTCCCACCAACAGTGTAAGAGGGTTCCCCTTTCTCCACATCCTCTCCAACACACATTGTTTCCTGTCTTGCTAATTTTGGCCATTCTAACTGGTGTAAGGTGGTATCTCAATGTGGTTTTGATTTGAATCTCCCTGATGGCCAGTGATGATGAACATTTTTTCATGTGTCTGATAGCCATTTGTATGTCTTCATTGGAGAAGTGTCTGTTCATGTCTTCTGCCCATTTTTTGACATGATTATCTGTTTTGTGTGTGTTGAGTTTGAGAAGTTCTTTATAGATTCTGGATATCACTCTTTTGTCTGTACTGTCATTTGCAAATATCTTCTCGCTTTCTGTAGGTTGCCTCTTTGTTTTGTTGACTGTTTCCTTTGCTGTGCAGAAGCTTTTGATCTTGATGAAGTCCCAAAAGTTCATTTTCACTTTTGTTTCCTTTGCTTTTGGAGACAAAGCTTTAAAGAAGTTGCTGTGGCTGATATCGAAGAGGTTACTGCTTATGTTCTCCTCTAGGATTCTGATGGATTCCTGTCTCACGTTGAAGTCTTTTATCCATTTCGAGTTTATGTTTGTGTATGGTGTAAGAGAATGGTCGAGTTTCATTCTTCTACATATAGTGGTCCAATTTTCCCAGCATCATTTATTGAAGAGCCTGTCCTTTTTCCAGTGTATATTTTTTCCTGCTTTGTCGAAGATTATTTGACCACAGAGTTGAGGGTCCATATCTGGGCTCTCTACTCTGTTCCACTGGTCTATGTGTCTGTTTTTATGCCAGTACCATGCTGTCTTGGTGATCAGAGCTTTGTAGTAAAGCTTGAAATCAGGTAATGTGGTGCCACCAGTTTTGTTTTTCTTTTTCAGCATTTCCTTAGCAATTTGGGGTCTCTTCTGATTCCATACAAATTTTAGGATTATTTGCTCCAGCTCTTTGAAAAATACCGATGGGATTTTGATCGGAATGGCATTAAAAATATAGATTGCTCTAGGCAGTATAGGCATTTTAACAATGTTTATTCTTCTGATCCAAGAGCATGGAATGGTCTTCCATCTTTTTGTGTCTTCTTCAATTTCTTTCATGAGTGTTCTGTAGTTCCTAGAGTACAGTTCCTTTACCTCTTTGGTTAGGTTTATTCCCAGGTATCTTATGGCTCTTGGTGCTATAGTAAATGGAATTGATTCTCCAATTTCCCTTTCTGTGCTCTCATTGTTAGTGTATAAGAGAGCAACTGATTTCTGTACGTTGACTTTGTATCCTGTCACATTACTGAATTGCTATATGAGTTCTAGTAGTTTGGGGGTAGAGTCTTTTGGGTCTTCCATATAAAGTATCATGTCATCTGTGAAGAGAGAGAGTTTGACTTCCTCATTGCCAATTTGGTACTTTTTATTTCTCTTTGTTGTCTGATTGCTGTTGCTCGGACTTCTAATACTATGTTGAACAAGAGTGGTGAGAGTAGGCATCCTTGTCGTGTTCCTGATCTCAAAGGGAAGGCTGTGAGCTTTTTCCCATTGAGGATGGTATTTGCTGTGGGTTTTTCACAGATAGATTTTATGAAGTTCAGGAATGTTCCCTCTATCCCTATACTATGAAGCGTTTTAATCAGGAATGGATGCTGGATTTTGTCAAATGATTTTTCCGCATCAATTGAGTACACTATTCATGTCTTTATATTTACAAGTATGTTTCTTATAAAGGACATAACTGTGTCTTACCTTTTTATTACATGTGAAAATGTGTCTTTTAATTAGCATATTTATACTGCTTTTCCTTAGTGTCATTACTGATACAGTCTACTTCAAATGTACCATATTGCTAGCTACTTTCTATTTATTACATTTCTTCTTTGACTCCTTTTATACTGCTTAAAATTAATTATTTTCATTCCCTTTTTACATCTGCTATTGGCTTATTACCTGTACCTTTTTCAAGAAATTCAGTGGTTTCCTAAAGTGTACAATATGTCTCTTTAGTTAATTGTGATCTATAATAGAAATAGAACACTTTCTTAGAAATGAATTCAATTTGCAAATATCTTCTCCCATTCTGTCAGTTGTCTTTTGGTTTTGTTGACTGTTTCCTTTGCTGTGCAAAAGCTTTTGATCTTGATGAAGTCCCAATAGTTCATTTTTTCCCTTGCTTCCCTTGCCTTTGGCGTTGTTCCTAGGAAGAATTTGCTGTGGCTGAGGTCGAAGAGGTTGCTGCCTGTGTTCTCCTCAAGGATTTTGATGGATTCCTTTCTCACGTTGAGGTTCTTCATCCATTTTGAGTCTATTTTCATGTGTGGTGTAAGGAAATGGTCCAATTTCATATTTTCTGCATGCGGCTGTCCAATTTTCCCAACACCATTTGTTGAAGAGGCTGGAGGTTCCTCAAAAAATTGAAAACAGAGCTACCTTATGACCCAGCTATTGCACTACTGGGTATTTACCCTAAAGATACAAATGTAGTGATCTGAAGGGGCATGTGTACCCGAATGTTTATAGCAGCAATGTCCACAATAGCCAAGTTATGGAAAGAACCTAGATGTCCATCAACAGATGAATGGATAAAGAAGATGTGATATATATACAATGGAATACTATGCAGCCATCAAAAGAAATGAAATCTTACCATTTGCGACGACATGGATGGAAGTAGAGGGTATTATGCTTAGCGAAATAAGTCAATCGGAGAAAGACAACTATCATATGATCTCCCTGATATGAGGAAGTGGAGATGCAACGGGGTTGGGGGCTAAGGGGGTAGGAAAAGAATAAATGAAACAAGATGGGATTGGGAGGAAGACAAACCAAAAGAGACTTTTAATGTCATAAAACAAACTGAGGAGGGTGGGGGGGAGGGGGGTTGGGAGAGGGTGGTGGGGTTACATTGTATGTTTAAATAAAAAAATAAATTTAATTAAAAAAATTAAAAAAAAGAAATGAGTTCAAAAAACTATGGGAAGGTATTGAACAGCTATCTCACTGGTCCAAGAAAGAAAAGAACCACATAGCCCAGATATGGATATTACCTACAGCCAAGCTCATCTGAGATTGATTACTTTGACTGCCTGATGTACAAAAAAGAATAAACTTTTCTTTTAATGTCACTGAATTTTAAGGATGATTTTGTCACCCCATGCTATCAAGACATTAGCTAACTGATAGAAAGTAAACAGTATGTTAGAATCACCTGAGTGTTGGCTATACTCGTCTTTCCCCCGAATCAAAACTATTATTGAAATTTTCAAGTGATTGCTATACATTTATCATAAGGTAAAGCATTTCCTGTCAGACATAAAGACTTAAGAATCAAGTCACTATGAGTATGCAGTATTTGTATAGGTATCTACAAATTGAACCTAAAACTAATCTGGAAGTAGAATCACACATATAGGGATTTATATAAGGATATCATATTAACAAGCAGGTTGAGGATATACTATTAACTACTAAAAAAATTTCAGGATTTATGATGAGGAAATGTTACTACTTAATATACATAAAATCAACTTCAATCCAGGTTGAAAACCTAAATATAGAAAAAAATGTATATATCACTTGAAGTACTGAAGAATATCTTATGACACTAAAGTAGAAAATGATTTCTTAAATAAGACATAAAGGAAGATGTTTTAGAGAATGACAAACTTGATAAGAGTCTAATGAAAAATGCCACTGTCTATAGTCTGAAAACAAAAGAGCCAATTTGGAGGAGGTATGTGTACCCTTATAAATGACATATGATTATTAATTTGATTACATAAATACTTCAAATGAGAGATGAAAACCAACAACCCAATTTAAAAACAACCTACAGAAAGAGATATAAAGGAGTAATTGACACAGTGTAAAATGAAACATGATTAAAAATGTCAAAAAATATGCTTATAAACAATCACACACATTAGAATTAAAACAAGATATAATTCATATATATAAATGGGCAAAATTTAAAATGTTGTAATACCAAATATAAGCATGCTGGAAAATGGGAACTCTTATGTAGTAATGCTTATAGTCTACCTTTGCACTTCCACTTAGGAAGAAAAATATTTCTCAAGAGTTAGTATAATTTAACACATTCATAATATTGTATCCATCCAGACCTCTCTCTATTATCTACCCCACAGAAACTCCAAAATGAGTGCAACACATACAAGGTGCTTCAAATGTGCTTTTCTTCCCTGTTTGATAGAAGTAAAATATTGAGAACAACACAAATTTCCTCAGTAAGAAAGTAGAAAAACCACTAACTCATAGAATAGATTGTTACATGACAGTTAAAGTATATGAACTTGAATTATCTGTGAATTCTATCTGCCAGTTCTATCCCAGTTGGATAGGAAGGGGAGTTAAAGGGATAAAATGTATGGCTTTAATTATATAACTTAAATTTTAATACAAAAAAAGAATCAATGCAGATATGTCAGTATTCTCCATGGTGCACACATAGAAATCTCTCATTCTGTACTTTTCTGTATTTTTGACATATTTCATAATCAACATTACAATTTCAAACAAAAGAAAAATGTCTTCTTATGATAGTAATCATTTAAATTATCAGAAACCAACTTATATAAAGTAACAACTTACTGAATGTGCAAATAATGGTGCTTTGATATGAAGAACCCAAGTGGAAAAACAGGTTTTATTCAAATAAAGGAGATTTAAAAAAATATTTTCCAAACATCTAGAATCAAGAAAAATTACTGATTTTGCTAGCTCTGACATTTACTAGGTATGGGATTGGGGAAATTTCAGTTCATTCCTGTGAACCCATCTCAGTTTTCTCATCAGTCAAATGAAAATGTGGATCATAATTTTGAAGATCATTTCAAGTCTAATGAATTGATTAAGTCATTAAATAAATACTTCCTCTGTGTTATGTGTTTCATGTAGAAATAAAATATGTAACTGAGGGCAAATAAAACATACACCACATCAATAATAGCTTAAAATCTTCGCATTTGTTTAGGATTCCAAATGAAGACTATAAAAGCACAAAAAATACAAAGAAATGGATGAAAAATAAATCTGAGCTAAAACCCCATTCGGCCACTTAATATCTCTGTGTTCTTGCGTCTAAGGCTTTTTTCTTTAATCTATTCCATGGGAATGATATCTATCACATCTTTTAGGGTACTGATAGAACTTGAGATAATACATATAACATGTCTATCCTCATTCATATTTTGTTTTGTTCTATTTTCAGTGATCAGTCTTCAAGCTGGGTAGTACTTCAGAGAAATACATTTATCATTAACTGGTTGTGTTTTTAGCAAATTGCTTAGCCATGCTAGGCAGAAGTTCCTCATCTATTGAAGAAAAATATAAAGCCAGGTTGTTTATATCTTATAGCTCAAAGATTAACAAAATTTCAGTAATTTAATTCAATTATTCAAATGTCTAGCTTAGGTTCCTGTGGTGATTGGACTTACCAAAACTTTCTCAGACACATAGGAATTATTTAGTGCTATAGTCTTACTGTAGATGGAAAACAAACCCTTTACAAAACTGTAAGAGCAGGACCTAGACTTGAACCTTTTAGATATTAAATAAATCACCCTTTCCTTAACCTAGCTGTCAGTAGTAATAACATTGGTAATTATACTGAGGAAAATATGCAATTAAAATTAAAGTAATTATAACAATATTTTCATACTAAAACTCAAGGGTTTTTTTATTCCCTGCTTATCTAGATTCTGAGAGAACTGGATTCATTTACTGTGTGGAAAACTTCAACTATATTAATCCCCTGGAGTACCATTTAATCACAGTTGGAAATCTTACCATAAAGGGAGTATTAAAATCTTGTGGAAGCTGATTTCACTGTAAGGCCCAATTTTAAAAGATCAACTTCTGTCTGGGATTTTATTACAATTATTATAATCTGATGACTTATTGCTAATGAGAGTCACAGAGTACACAGTTATCTTTTAAAATAAGTGGGCTCTCAGTGTTGGTTTTTTCCCTGTAATTTGAATAACGGCATAAAATCTTCATGCTTCCTAATTATTAAATTTCAAAAATTTCACTGGTAAATTTCCTAGCTTTGGTCTGAAGCTGTAAGCAAAATGAAAATATAGTAAGTTAAGGAGAACCCGGGGGATGCAGTCAGTTAAGGGTCCAACTCTTGGTTTTGTCTCAGGTCATGATCTCTGAGCTGTAAGATCGAGCCCCATATTGGGCTCTGTGCTCAGCATGGAGTCTGCTTGAGATTCTCTCTCTGTTCCTCCTGTTCATGTTCTCTCTCACTCTCTCTCAAATAAATGATTATTTTTAAAAAAAGATAATGTTTGCTCACATAATATTATAGTTATCCCAATACTAAAATAGTTTTTCCATTTTTTTTTTTGAGGACTACCATGTTTGGACTCTTTATTTAATCTTTGTATTACGATAGTTATTCAAATGAATGATATTATTCTCTTATTGCTATAAAAGAAACTGAGACTTTGAGGTTACTTCTTTACTGTAATCACTTAGTAAATAGCATAGGAACAACAACAAACTAATACTGTTTATCCATTTTTATTTAAATTTCATACTCTTTCCATGGTTCCACATAGCCTCAATAATGATGTGGCATTTTAGGGACAAATGCTAGGATTTTCCAGAGAGTTATATATATATAAAAAAAAAATGAGATGGAAGGTCACTCTTCCTGTCTGAGAACAAGTAAGAATGCCTGTCCCTATGGAAATGGAGCAAAAACTCACAACAGATGAACAAGACATTATGTATTCAGGGCTGAGACTTAATGCATGTCTGCTGCAGGAAGGGAATGAATCTGGGCTGGAGGAGTTGGGGCTCTGAAGAAGTGAAAATGAAATGTGACTCAGCAGTAAAGTAAACAAATGAGTGAATGAATGAACACACAAATCAATAGGACTGGAAAAAAATTATAGTTCTCATGAAGTAAATTATTCTGACTTTGCCAACTGAGGTAGCACCTAACCTCCTTGGCTTCTGATGACAGAGAAGTGTAGAGCCCCAGTTTCTTCTGTCTTTTCCCTTCTGTTCTTTTTCTTCAATATTTACCTCTTGTTATCTTTTTATTTTCTCTCCTAAGATTTCTTCATAAAACACAGTTTATGTGATAACATCGTATCTAATTCAAATGGATTTTTCTCACCCTGGTTGAAGACCCTTTGTCAGAGAAAGAGAGGCCTCTTGATTATACTGTCATCCTGGTATTTTCTCACCATTTTCTAAAATTCTGCTTTTTCTTAAAAAGAGAGAGAGAAGGAGAGAGAGACCAGGTCAGGGCTTCCCAAGTTTCTTTTGTTTTTGTTTTTTTTTTAATCTAAACATCCCTTTCTTAAACATTACATTTCACCTAGTACTTTAAATATATTTATTTCAAAATAAGTAAATGTAATGACTAAAAATAATATCAATGATTGAAATTGACATTTGAGATTTGGGGTTTTGTTTTGTTTTTGTTTTTTTCAGGTAAGAGACACATTTCCCATACTTTGGCCTTGAAGTTATACTGCCTTTGTGGCAGTATAAACTTGGCATGAAATGCCCACAAATAACTTGGGAGGCCCTAGAATCTCATTCTCATTGTAGCATCCATTGTGCGCTCAACAGCTCCCCATTCAAACTTTTTAGTAAAAGCAGATTTCATCCTTGCCCAGGGAATGAAAGACAGGCCCCAAGATAATTGGCTTTGAGGATCAATGGGGCTCAGTGTAGAGATCAAAATGGTCTCTCATGTCAAACAGGGCCCTGTGTTAGCGATGACGAGAGCAGTTAAGGTAGGGGCTCCGAGATCTCGCCAGCACCCATGTCAACTGACCCCCCCAGAACAGATAATGAGCAGAACCAGAGAAGGTCTGCAGAGACCAAAAACTGATGAAATCCCTTTTAAAAGGGAAGGACTTTGGCAGCAAACCGCCAGACTCTTGAGACCCGAGCCCTCGATGTCTGACCACTTAAAAAAGGCAACAACCGCCCAAGGTTCTGCCGGATGGATCTCCGAACAGAATCAAGATCCTTTGCTGCTGCAACAGGGGAAGCAGCAAGTACTGAGAGCTGACCTGACCAGATGGAGGCCTTGTCTCAACTGTGTGCCCACAGACCATCTTCACGTTTGGTCCGTTCCCTTCCTGCGCCCTTCTGTTACCTTTTGTGTTGTGTGGCTTGTCATCTGTCCTGCTCTGTGTGCTGTGTAAGAAGCCAAGTTTAATTGCATGGTGAAGTGTCAGTGAGTGTGGGATCCTGAACCTGCTTTCTAACTGTGATTAACTTTGCTTTATGACTGAATAGAGCTGACGTTTTGGAGAGACACACCTCGCACGTGTGCCCTCCTAGCATGCCCGTGACACTCAGGCTCAGGACACCGGCCGGGCTGCAGCACCGGAGAACTCACATGCAGACCCACCCATCCCAAGGGCCAGTGCTGAAACAATCCTTTGAAAAAAGGCCAGTCTTTATATGAGAGATTGGCTGGGACGTGGTGAGGGACAACTTCCACACAGGTAAGCTGCCCCAGTTTCTTTATCTTATGCCAGTCTTTTGTGGTGCCATGCAAGGAATGCCCTGTGACTACCTTGCTCTAGAGGCTGAGGGACACTTGGATTCTAAGTCCCCATGCGACTAAGACAATCTGAGATTCTGAATGTTCTTGTCAGACACCACTCCCAGGGCACTACACAGATAGCAGACTGAAGCACACACCTAGTCTTTCTTTTTTTTTTTTAAGATTTTTATTTATTTATTTGACAGAGAGAGCGAGAGACACATGCAGGCAGAGCAGTAGAGGGAGAGGGAGAAGCAGGCTCCCCAGTGAGCAGGGAGCCCGATGCGGGGCTCGATCCCAGGACCCTGAGATCATGACCTGAGCCGAAGGCAGTCGCTTAACTAACTGAGCCACCCAGGCGCCCCACACTTAGTCTTTCTGAGAAAGAGGCCTTATTTGCTTGTTCAGGAGCTCTGGCCCCAGGGGCAGGCTTCTGGTTTGGTGCAGTGATAAGGACTTAGGGAATTGCGCTTGCAGAATGGAACCTGGTAGGTACAGTCTTTGCACTCGTCTTCTGTTATCTTCCTGAAGGAGCATATACACTTCTCCAGTGTCTTGATGGTTAGAGCTGCTGCAAGGGGACATCTCTCTATCATGTGGCTCTGGTAGCCAGAGAAACTTATGCTCAGGGGTTACGGAGGACTATAACCAATGACGAGTTCTTAAACATCTACCACCTTTAGGGCAACAGCACAAGGAAGCGAACCCAAAGCTCAATTCTTCTTTGAAGGAGGCCTCTTAGCTTATCACGACTGTAACATGAGGGGCAGGCTTTTAATTAAATAGGCACTTAAGGGCTGACTGTTAACCTTTCTCCATGACCTTGGAGGGTGGGTCCTACATTTGCACTCTGCCTCTGCTGTGCTCTAGAGGGACAGAGTCTCTAGAATGGGAGCTCTTCCAAGGCTGTTCTGCCCTGTGTCTGCACCTGCTCTCCAGGGATACTCAGTCACCCTCTGGCCCCAGTGGTAAGGGGTGAGGATTTGTCAAGTCCTTCAAAACATAGAAGAGAAGGGGACATTTCCTCACTTATTTTTCAAGGCATTACACTAATACCCAAACCAGGCAAGGACATCACACACATGCGCACACACACATGTTACAGGCCAATATCCCTGATGAATGCACATACAATAATCCTCAACAAAATACTAGCAAACCAAATTCAATACTATATTAAAAGCATCATATATCATGATTAGTTGGGACTTGTTCCAGGGGGGCAAGTAGGGTTCAACATCTGCAAATCAATGCTATAGACTACAGTAACAATATGAAGGATAAACATCATGTTATCATCTCAATTGATGCAGAAAAAAACCCCATGTGACCAAATCCAACACCGTTTTTAATAAAAACTCAATAAAATAAGTATAGAGGGAACATACCTCAAAATAATAAAGGCCATATAGAACAGGCCTTGAACTTACATCATACTCAATGGTGCAAACCCCAAAATTTTCTTCTAAGATCAGGAACAAGACAAAGATGCTTATTCTCATCACTTCTATTTAGCATAGTATTGGAAATCCTAGCCACAGGAATTAGGAACAAAAGAGAAATAAAAGGCATCCAAACTGCAAAGAAGTAAAACTGTTACTATCTGCAGATGACATGACATGTGCAGAAAACCCTAAAGTTTCTTAGGATTAAAACTCTACTAAAAAACTGTTACCAGTAATAAATGAATTCAGTAAAGTTGCAGGATGTAACAATCAATGCGATGAAAGAAATTGAAGACATAAATAAATGGAAAGATATTCTGTGCTTGTGGGTTGGAATAATTAATATTAAAATGTCAAGCAATCTACAGATTCAATGTAATACCTATCAAAACTTTGATGGTATTTTTCAGAGATATAGAACAAATAGTTATATAATTTGGTTGGAACCACAAAAGACCTTGAATTTCCAAAGCCATCTTGAGAAACAATAACAAGGCTGGAAACACCAATTCTCTAAATTCAGTATATATTACAAAGCTACAGCAATCCAAATATTATGGTACTGGCATAAAAACAGACGTCGTGATCGATGGAATAGAAAGCCCAGAAATAACCCACATATATATTGTTAATTGTTCTATATCAAAGGAGTCAAGAAAATACAATGGGGAAAGGACATTCTCTTATGTTAGTAGAACTGGATGACCACTGGCAAAAGAATGAAACTGGATCGCTATCCTACACCATAGCCCCAAATTATCAAAATGGATTAAAGACTTGAATGTAAGACTTGAGACCGTAAGACTCCTAGAAGAAAACACAGGTAGTAAGCTTCTTAACACTGGTCTTTTGGGACTTAACACCAGAAGCAAACACAACCCAAGAAAAAAGCAACCTGTGGGACTACATCAAACTAAAAAGCTTCTGTACAGCAAAGGAAACCCAATTATAAAATAAAAAGGCAACCCACTGAACAGGACAAAATATTTTCAAGTCATATATCTATATGGTGTTGATATCCTAAATGTATAAAGAATGCATACAAATCTGTGGTAAAAAACAAAAACCAATCTACCTGATTTAAAAATGGGCAGAAGCTCTACATAAACATTTCCCCAAATACATACAGATTGCCAAATCAGTATATAAAAAGACACCCAATGTTACTAATCATCAGAGAAATACAAACCAGGGGCACAATGAGATCTCATCTCACACCTGTCTAGATGGCTAATATCAGGGAGACAAGAGATAACCACTGTTGGCCAGGATATAGGAAAAAGGAAAACCTTATGCACTATTGTGAATGTAAGCTAGTGCAGCCATTATGGAAAACAGTATGTAGGTTCCTCAAGAGATTAACAGTAGTATCACCATATGATCTGGCAATCCTTCTTCTGGGTATATATCCAAAGGAGACAACATCACTGTCTCAGAGAGATACCTGTACTCACATTTTCAGTGCAGGATTATTCACTATAGCCAAGACAGGGAACCAAATAAGTATCCATTGATGGGTAAATAGATAAAGAAAATGTGGCATATTTGTACAATGGAATATTATTCAGTCTTAAAAACAAGGAACTCCTTCCATTTGTGACAACATGGATGGAACTGGAGGGCATTATGCTAAGTGAAATAAGCATGGTAAGTTAAAGCCAAAACTGCATGGTATCCCTTTCATGTGGAACCTTAAGAAAAGAGAGAAAGGAAAAAATGTTGAACTCACAGAAACAGAAAACAGAATGGTAGTTATAAGGGCTTGCGGTGGGGTAATAGGCAAATGTTGGTCAAAGGGTGCCTTCAATTATAAGATGAATAAATTCTGGAAATCTAACGTACACCATGGTGAATATGGTTAGTAACATCATGTCATATATTTGAAAGTTGCTAAGACAGTAGAGCTTAAATGACTTCATCACACACACAATAAAAGTAAATATTTGTGGTGATGAATGTATTAAATAACTTGATTGTGGGAATCATTTCACAAATTATAAATATGTCAAATTATCACACTGAACACTCTGAATATATACAATTCAGTAAAGATGAAAAAATAAAATAATTTTTAAAAAATTAAGGTATAATTGAAACACATAAGTTTCAGGCATACAACGTAACGATTCAGTATTTGTATAAATTGTGAAATGATCACTACAGTAAATTTGGCTAATATCTATCATTATACGTAGTTATAACTTTTTTCTTGAGATGAGAACATTTAAAATTTACTCTCAGCAACTTTCAAATATTCAGTACAGTTAACTATAGTCACCATGCTGTATATTACATCTCCATAACTTATTTTAAAATAGGCTTGTCCTTTTTGACTTCCTTTACCCACTTTGCCCACCACCTACCACTCACCCCTGGACACCACAAGCTGATACATTTTACTTAGCATATGCCCTCAGAGTCCATCCATATTGTTGCAAATGACAAGATGTCATTCTTTTTCATTGCTGAGTAATATTCCCTTGTGTGTATATGAATGTGGGTGACTAAATTTCTATATTCCATTGTGTGTGTACATGTGTATGTATACACACACCACCTTCTTTTCATTCATCTGTTGGTAGACAGATTATTTTCCTATCTTGACATTATGAATATGCTTCAGGGAACATGGGAGGGAGCACAATTACCTTTTTGAGTTAGTGTTTTCTTCTTCTTCAAATAAAAACCCAGAAGTGGAACTGCCAGATGACATGGTAGTTCAACTGTTACTTTGATGAGGAAAATCCACACTGTTTTCCATAGTGGCCCCACTAATTTACATTCCCACCCACAGTGCTGAGGGTTCTCTTGTCCCCACATTCTCACAAACACTTTATTTATCATATTCATGCACCTATTGGACACCTGCATGTCTTCTCTGGGAAAATGTCTATGTAGGTCCTTTCCCAACTTTTTTTTAAAATATTTTATTTATTTATTTGACATAGAGAGAGATCACAAGTAGGCAGAGAGGCAGGCAGAGAGAGGGGGTGGGGAAGAAGGCTCCCCGCTGAGCAGAGAACCCGATGCGGGACTCGATCCCAGGACCCTGAGATCATGACCTGAGCGGAAGGCAGAGGCTTAACTCTCTGAGCCACCCAGGCGTCCCCCTTTCCCATCTTTAAATAGGATTGTTTTCTGTGTGTTTGTTTGCTCTTAAGTTGTGTAAGTTCCTTATATATTTTGGATATTAACCTCTTATCTGATATATGGTTTGCAAATTTTTTTCCCCTTTACAGAGGTTATCTTTTCATTCCATTGATGTTTTCCTTTGCTGTGCAGAAACTTTTTAGTATTTATGTGGTCCCACAGGTTGATTTTTCTTTTTGTTGCCTTTGCTTTTCATGTCCTATTCAAAAAATCACTAGGCTCAGTGTCAAGAAGCTTTTTTCATTTTCCTCTAGGAGTTTACATTTTCATTCTAATTTTGAGTTAACTTTTGAGAAGTATAAAAAGGGGTCCAATTTTTTTTTTACATGTGACTATCTAGTTTTCCTAACATCAGTTTGAAGAATTACCCTTTTCCCCATTGCATGTTTTTGGTTTCCTTATCATGTATGCATGAGTTTATGTCTGGGTTCTGTATTACACTCCATTGATCTGTGTGTCTGTTTTATACCAGTATTATACTGTTTGGATTACTAAAACTTTGTAATATAGTTTCAAATCAGGAAATGTGACGCCTCCAACTTTGTTCTTTCCAAAGGTTATTTGGGCTATTTGGCATCTTCTGTTGTTCCATACATATTTTAGGATTGTAAAAAATTAAAATTTTGTAAAAAATGCCAACAGAATTTTGATAGGGATTGCATGGAATCTAGAGTTTGCTTTGGATGGTATATATTTATTAAAAGGGAAGAAAACTACAGGCCAACACTCCTGATGAATGTAAATGTAAAAATCCTTAACAAAATACTAGCAAAGATAATTCAAGAGCACATCAAAAGGATTATACACCATGATCAAGGTGGGTTTCTACCTGGGTTGTTTCTTTCTTTCTTTTTTTTTTTTAAAGATTTTATTTATTTATTTGTCAGAGAGACAGTCATAGCGAGAGAGGGAACACAAGCAGGGGGAGTGAGAGAGGGAGAAGCAGGCTTCCCGTGGAGCAAGCAGCCCGATGTGGGGCTCAATCCCAGGACATTGGGACCATGACCTGAGCTGAAGGCAGACGCTTAACCACTGAGCCACCCAGGCGCCCCTCTACCTGGGTTGTTTCTAAAGGATGCTTCAGGGACGCCTGGGTGGCTCAGTTGGTTAGGCGGCTGCCTTCGGCTCAGGTCATGATCCCAGCGTCCTGAGATAGAGTCCCACATCGGGCTCCTTGCTCGGCAGGGAGCCTGCTTCTCCCTCTGCCTCTGCCTGCCTCTCTGTCTGCCTGTGCTCGCTCTCTCTCTCTCTCTCTCTAACAAATAAATAAAAAAAAATAAAGGATGCTTCAACACATGCAAATGAATTAATCTCATATACAACATTAATGGGATGAAAGATAAACATCATGTGACCATCTCAATAACATCTAACACTCAATTCAACATTTTCTCATGACAGAAACTCTCAACAAACTTGTTATAGAAGGAATGTGCCTCAACATAATGAAGGCCATAAAGGCCAAGATCATAGCTAATGCCCCACTCATTAGTAAAAATTCAAAGTTCTTCCTCCATGATCAGAAATAAAACAGGGATGTCCACTTTCTGTACTTCTACTTAACATAGTACTGGAAGGCCAAGCCAGAGAAATTAAACCAGAAAAAGAAACAAAAGTTATCCAAATTGGAAAGGAAGAAATAAAACTGCCTCAGGTTGCAGATGATATGAGCTTATATAGAGAAAACTCTTAAGACTCTATTAAAAACAGAATAAATGAATTCAGTAAAGTTTCAGGATACAGAATCAGCATACAAAAATCAGTTGTGCTTCTACAGACTAACAATGAAGTATCAAAAAGAAATCTAGGAGCGCCTGGGTGGCTCAGTGGGTTGGGGCCTCTGCCTTCAGCTCGGGTCATGATCCCAGGGTACTGGGATCGAGCCCCGCATCGGGCTCTCTGCTCAGCGGGGAGCCTGCTTTCCTCTCTCTCTCTCTGCCTGCCTCTCTGCCTACTTGTGATCTCTGTCAAATAAATAAATAAAATCTTTAAAAAAAAAAAAAAGAAATCTAAAAAAATCCCATTTATAATAGCATTTAAAACAATAAAACACGTGGGAATAAATTTAATGAAGTGAAAAATCTGTCCACTGAAAACTGTAAGACCATTATGAAGAGACTGAGGAAAATAGAAATAAATGGAGGTATATCCCATTTTCATGAATTATTATTAATAATATATATGTATAATATATATGTATATGTATAGGCTACATATCTATAATACTGTTAAAATGTCCATAATAATAACATTCTTCATTAGCACATGTTCTCATGCCTCTGACACCACGACACATACCTTGTATCTTCCCTATAGGTACAAAACCTTCATCTATTTATTCAAGCCTCCTATGCACCATGGGGTTCACAGGAGCCACTCAGCCGCATTAATCCTAACCAAGTAGTGTTACGGCTTTCTGGGCTTTATCTACTCCCCCAAATCCCACTGTTTCATTGTTAGATATGCACATGATAATTTTTTAACTTATTTATTTCTCATAATTTATACAAGCTTTAAAGAGGTAGGTCTTTGAGAGATAGGAAAAGCAAATCAAATACTTGTAACTGGCCTAAAGATGAAGTTTATTAGAAATGGATGAGTTGAGAAACCATTCTTTTTTTGAGCACAGATGTTTTTAACATCTCTGTCTACCAGCTGCCAAACTTAAAGCAGAAAAAGGAGCCACCTCTTGCCAAACTCACCTTAAAGAGTCTTAATGCTCAAATCCATTAGACACAATCTTAGTTCTTCAAACTCTCACATCAAAGTATTGAGCACAGGTGTTCATGGCTCCTCATAATTATATTCAAGTTTCTATGGAAGAGCATCTGGTTTGCTTGATAGACCTTTATACACCTACATTTGGGAGATGAGAGAATGAGACAGGTGTGGGCTTGAAGGCATGAGAACATTCATGGTTGACAAGTTTAATTTCTCATTATCAGTAACACCACTCCTTTACCAGAAGTGATGATGTGAAGAACACACTCCCTTTGAGGACCTAGTTTAAAGGGGATAATGATGTTTGTCCCCAGGATGGATGCACTGAGCTCCTGAAATGCTACAAACTTTATGGAAAATGCTAACTCTGCTTTAGCATTCAAGTTGCTTGCCTATTTCAATTAATCAGGCAGTTCCCATCTAGTAAGTGTTTCGCAAACTTTTCTCATTAAATCCCAAGGACAGGGTTTTCTGCTCGTAGATTTTAATTCTGGATCTAGGTAAAATAAAAAAATTAAAATTTCAACCAGCTCTGAAAGTGATTCTGATAAAAGTAGTCTCAGGACAACAACCTGAAAAATGCAGTTACTAACTGTTGGTTGGACTAAAATGTTAAATAGAGGATATAAAATGATGGAGAGCAATAATGAAGCTTTAAATGGGTTCTTCATGCAAATAAAAATAGCACAAAAGAACTGAAGTTATTTTATTTACAGGAAAATAGAGACTAGGTACTAGCTCAGGTTTTACCTTACTTATATAAATTATCACACATGACTTTCACTTGGTGAGTGTTGCAAACTGAATTGTGAGCCCCCCACCCCCTGCAAATTCATGTGTTTAAACCCTGTCCCCCAATGTAACTCTATCTGGAGTTTGGACCCATAAGGTTATTTAAGATGAAATGAGGTCATAAGGGTGCAACTCTCATGCAATAGATTTAGTGTTTTTATAACAAGATCCAGTGGAGAACTGATTTACTCTCTTAGCACTATCATAGAGAAGAAGTCCCATGAGCACATAGTGAGATGGTGGCTGCCTAAAGCCAGGAAGAGCAGCCTCACCAGAGACTGATAATACTGGCACCCTGATCACAGACTTCCAGCCTCCAGAACTGTGAGAAAATAAGTATCTGTTGTTCAAGTCATCCAGTCTCGTATTTTGTTACCACAGCCCCAGCAAACTAAGACAGTGAGCAAAATAGGTTTGGTTTATCACTGTATCATAAGAAAATACAATGGAATTTAGGTCAATAAAATTATATAAATTCTTAATATATGGCCACTAGATATTTGTTGAATAAGTGGAAAATATGAGTGAAGGCATGTTTTAAACAAGGTCTAAAAATTTCAGTGCTATTGTACATTTGATTTCTGTAGCATATCTTTACTTATAACTCATCCACTTAAAACATTCACTGTATACAGATCTTTATTAATAGTTAAAAGCTTTTGCAATGATCCTATAGGCTTCACCTGTAAAATGCGGAAGTCTTTTTATATAAGAATTTGTTTTAAAAACTTAGGTAAGTAAGCCCAAATCTTCTTTGAAACTCATTTCTACCTTGGGTTTTCTCTCCACAGAATAGGGGTTCCAAAAATCTTTCTCTGCCTGTCTTTAAGTGGTTTTTGTTTTGTTTTGTTTTCTCTTACGGTGACTATAAAAGTAAACACAGGTTTTCAGCATCAGCTTCTATGAAGAATAAAAATATATTCTAGTTCAATGTAATGTGTCATTCTGATAGTGATGGCTTATTGGTTTCAGAAGGCTTTCCTGCAGCCCCTGTAGCGGGAAGTTAAAGATTGATTTAGAGGCTCAGTTATTAAGTAGAAGTGTAGTTTAAAAACAAAACAAAACAAAAACCTCATCCAACAGCTGAGTGTGTTTAAATGCAATAATTGCTGAGATAAACAATTGGCAGGGTAAATCTTGGCAGATAAAATCTAGGTAGATAAGTCTACTCAATTTGCATTAAGGAAGAATAAAAAATGAAAATAGGGTGATAAGACCAAGGTAAGGAACTAAGATCAATACAATTGTGTAGGGAATGGGGTAAGGTTCTCCAAGAGTCTCAACCAAATTAAAGAGACAAGAGAAGAAAATGTAGAAGGAAATCTTCCAATAAGATTGGCATTCCTATGTCTCCATGGGGGCTCAATCTGGTAACCACTGCTCTATGACAGAAGGATTGGTTACCCATCAAATGATTCACTTATTTATTCATCTCTTCAAACATATTTATTGAGTATCTGCCATGTGCCTAGAACTGTTCTAGGCAATGGAATACAGCAATGAGCAAAAAAGAAAGTCTATGTTTTCATTGAGAGTTTTCATAGTCTAGTAGTGATCTATGGGTGACAGAGACCATAAGTGCTTGTATAAATGTGTATACATCACTGTGGTAAAGCAGACCAGGGTAGCTAGATACACAGAGATGAAAAGAGAGAACTCTAAGTTGTTTGAGAGAAGGGGAGGTATCAGAGATGTCTGAGTACAGATCATAATAAAGTGAGGAATCAGAGAGACATTCAGAAGAGCTTCCCAGAAATAGAAGTATACTATTTCTACTTTTCCCTCAAGGGGATAGGAGATGCAAAAGCCCTGGATGGGAACTGTGGAGGACTGACGAAGTTCAAGGAATTTAGTGTAGGAGGCAAAGGAAAGACAAAGAACAAAGTGTTGGGAGATGAAATCTGAAAGGCAGTGGAGGGCCAAATTAAGTAAATCTTTGTAGAATTTTGTCCTGCTAGGAAGCCATTGATGATTCCGAGTGGAAAAGTAATATGATCTATTATTTTAAACAGAACACTTTGGTGTTTTTACCCTAACATAAAATAATCTGGGATTATTCCTCACTCTCTAGTTAGCTAACTCATGTCTTTCTTATTTTCTTAATAATCAAATACATCTGAACCTTCAATCTTTATTTTCATATTGTGGCTGGTCCTCTTGATTTTTCACATCTCAAGCATAACAATGACCTGTGCCAACCATTCTACTGTGTATATTTGAAAGAACCTTGCACAACTACTTAAACTCTTTTAAACTAGTTTCTTTACTTGTAAATTGAAGTTAATTTTTCATCTTTTTCACAGATATGTTCTAAGTTTTGATGAAGATAATGTAGGTAAAGTAGTGTATTATCAGGCACAGAACAGTGCTTCATAAATTTTTAATGAAATGATTATTAATATTCTATCTCATTTATCTAGTGATACCTTAATCTATCACCTCTGTCACAGAAAGTACTGTCACACCACCTAAATGTTTCTCCAGATTCTGGGGCACCTGGGTGACTGAATCAGTTAAGCCTCTTGACTTGTGATTTTGGCTCTGATCATGATCTCAGAGTCCCAAGATTAAGTCCCCTGCTGGCTCCACACTCAGCAAGAGTCTGCTTGAGATTCTTTCTCTCTCTCTCAGCCCCTTACCCACCCCCTCATGCTCTGTCTCCTTCCAAAAAAAATAAAATATTTTAAAAAAATTAATGTTTCTCCAGATTCTGTGTATATTTTTCTACAGCCCAATATTTACACACAGTAATCTTCAAAGTGGGAAAGTACTCATATTATTTCCCTTGAAATGCTTTAGTAGCTTATTAATATATAGGAACAAAATCCAAATTAATTATATTGTCTTTAAAACACCCTGATTGATCTAGAACCTGGCTTTTTTCTTTTTCTTTCTCACCTTGCACCACTCTCTTCTTCATACAACTAGTTCCAGCTATATTGCCTATACCTTGGAACCCGACAAACTCTTTTCCACCTAAGACTCTTGGACGCGTGCCTTAAATCTTTGCAAAACTGGTACCTTATTATTCAGGGCTCAAGTCAATACTGCTTCACAATGACTTCACCCTGACAGAATTATCTGAAATAGTTCCTACCCTACTCAATATATACTATTGCAATATTAAAAAAAAAAAACTTTTTCAAAAAAAATGATTTGATTTATTTAAGAGAGAGACAGAGACACACACAAGCCAGGGGAGGAGCAGAGAGAGAGGGATAACTAGATTCCCCACTGAGTGCAGAGTCCAATATGGTTCTTGATCTCGGGTCCCTGAGATGCAAAATCAAGAGTTGAACCTTTAACAGACTGAGCCACCCAGACGCCCCACAATATCTTTTTGAGCTTTTTCTTAGAGCTTGACTATTTAAGTTTATTTATTTATTGATATGTTTATTAGCTCTTTTGCCCATTGCAAAAATAAGTTGTATTAATAACAGAGCATATTTTGCCTATTTTTTCTGAAATAAGTTGTATGAATACCAGAGCATCTTTTGCCTTCCTCAATGTTCTGTATCCTGAAACAAGGATAGTACTAACACACAGTAAAGCTAAGTGAATGAAACTGATACATGGTAAGACCTAAGTAAATATTGAACCATCCTTGCAACCCAGGGATGAATCTCACCTGGTCGTGGTAGATAATCTTTTTAATGTGCTGTTGGATCCTATTTGCTAGGATCTTGTTGAGAATCTTAGCATCCATATTCATCAGTGATATTGGTCTGAAATTCTCCTTTTTGGTGGGGTCTTTGCCTGGTTTGGGGATCAGGGTAATGCTGGATTCATAAAAAGAGTCTGAAAGTTTTCCTTCTGCTTCAATTTTTTGAAACAGCTTCAGGAGAATAGGTGTTATTTCTTTGAAAGTTTGGTAGAATTCCCCAGGGAATCCATCAGGTCCTGGGCTCTTGTTTTTTTGGGAGGATTTTGATCACTGCTTCATCTCGTTACTAGATATTGGTCTATTCAGGTTGTCAATTTCTTCCTGGTTCAATTTTGGAAGTTTATAGTTTTCCAGGAATGCATCCATTTCATCTAGGTTGCTTAATATACTGGCATATAACTGTTGATAATAACTTCTGATGATTGTTTCTATTTCCTTGGTGTTAGTTGTGATCTCTCCCTTTTCATTCATAATTTTTTTTTTTAATTTGGGCCTTCTCTCTTTTCTTTTGGATTAGTGTGGACAGGGTTTATCAATCTTATTGATTCTTTCAAAAAGCCAGCTTCTAGTTTCATTGATGCGTTCTACTGTATCTCTAGTTTCTATCTCATTGATCTCTGCTCTAATCTTGAATGTTTCCCTTCTTGTGTGTGGAGTTGGCTTAATTTGTTGTTGATTCTCCAATTCCTTAGGCTGTAGAGACAGCTGGTGTATTCTGGATTTTTCATTTTTTTCTTTTTTTTTTGAGGGAGGCTTGGATGGCTATGTATTTCCCCCTTAGGACCAGGTGGGATTCATCCCTGGGTTGCAAGGATGGTTCAACATTCACAAATCAATCAATGTGATACAACAAATCAACAAGAGAAGAGAGAAGAACCACATAGTCCTCTCAATTGATGCAGAAAAAGCATCCGTTCCTGATTAAAACGCTTCAAAGTATAGGGATAGAGGGGACATTCCTGAACTTCATAAAATCTATCTATGAAAAACCCACAGCAAATATCATCCTCAATGGGAAAAAGCTCACAACCTTCCCTTTGAGATCAGGAACACGACAAGGATGCCTACTCTCACCACTCTTGTTCAATATAGTATTAGAAGTCCGAGCAACAGCAATCAGACAACAAAGAGAAATAAAATGTATCCAAATTGGCAATGAGGAAGTCAAACTCTCTCTCTTCACAGATGACATGATACTTTATATGGAAGACCCAAAAGACTCTACCCCCAAACTACTAGAACTCATACAGCAATTCAGTAATGTGACAGGATACAAAGTCAATGTACAGAAATCAGTTGCTTTCTTATACACTAACAATGAAAGCACAGAAAGGGAAATTGGAGAATCAATTCCATTTACTACAGCACCAAGAGCCATAAGATACCTGGGAATAAACCTAACCAAAGAGGTAAAGGAACTATACTCTAGGAACTATAGAACACTCATGAAAGAAATCGAAGAAGACACAAAAAGATGGAAGACCATTCCATGCTCTTGGATCGGAAGAATAAACATTGTTAAAATGTCTATACTGCCTAGAGCAATCTATACTTTTAATGCCATTCTGATCAAAATCCCACCGGTATTTTTCAAAGAGCTGGAGCAAATAATCCTAAAATTTGTATGGAATCAGAAGAGACCCCGAATTGCTAAGGAAATGCTGAAAAAGAAAAACAAAACTGGCGGCATCACGTTACCTGATTTCAAGCTTTACTACAATACAAAGCTCTGATCACCAAGACAGCATGGTACTGGCATAAAAACAGACACATAGACCAGTGGAACAGAGTAGAGAGCCCAGATATGGACCCTCAACTCTGTGGTCAAATAATCTTCGACAAAGCAGGAAAAAATATACACTGGAAAAAGGACAGGCTCTTCAATAAATGATGCTGGGAAAATTGGACCACTATATGTAGAAGAATGAAACTCGACCATTCTCTTACACCATACACAAACATAAACTCGAAATGGATAAAAGACTTCAACGTGAGACAGGAATCCATCAGAATCCTAGAGGAGAACATAGGCAGTAACCTCTTCTATATCAGCCACAACAAATTCTTTCAAGCTTTGTCTCCAAAAGCAAAGGAAACAAAAGGGAAAATGAACTTTTGGGACTTCATCAAGATCAAAAGCTTCTGCACAGCAAAGGAAACAGTCAACGAAACAAAGAGGCAGCCCACGGAATGGGAGAAGATATTTGTAAATGCCAGTACAGACAAAAGGCTGATATCCAGGATCTATAAAGAACTTCTCAAACTCAACACACACAAAACAGATAATCTTGTCAAAAATTGGGCAGAAGACATGAACACACACTTCTCCAATGAAGACATACAAATGGCTATCAGACACATGAAAAAATGTTCATCATCACTAGCCATCAGGGAAATTCAAATTAAAACCACATTGAGATACCACCTTACACCAGTTAGAGTGGCCAAAATTAGCAAGACAGGAAAACAATGTGTGTTGGAGAGGATGTGGAGAAAGGGGAACCCTCTTACACTGTTGGTAGGAATGCAAGTTGGTGCAGTCACTTTGGAGAACAGTATGAAGATAATTTAAGAAATTAAAAATAGAGCTTCCCTATGACCCTGCAATTGCACTACTGGGTATTTACCCCAAAGATACAGATGTAGTGAAAAGAAGGGCCATCTGTACCCCAATGTTCATAGCAGCCATGGCCACGGTCGCTAAACTATGGAAAGAACCAAGATGCCCTTCAACAGACGAATGGATAAGGAACATGTGGTCCATATACACTATGGAGTATTATGCCTCCATCAGAAAGGATGAATACCCAACTTTTGTATCAACATGGACGGGACTGGAAGAGGTTATGCTGAATCAAATAAGTCAAGCTCAGAGAATCAATTATCATATGGTTTCGCTTATTTGTGGAGCATAACAAATAACACAGAGGACATGGGGAGATGGAGAGGAGAAGGGAGTTGAGGGAAATTGGAAGGGGAGATGAACCATGAGAGACTATGGACTTTGAAAAACAATCTGAGGGTTTTGGAGAGGCGGGGGGTGGGAGGGTCGGGTAGCCTGGTGGTGGGTATTATGGAGGGCACATATTGCATGGAGCACTGGGTGTGGTGCATAAACAGTGAATTCTGTTACACTGAAAAGAAATTAAATAAAAAATATATGAAAAAAAAAGAAAGAAAGACCTAAGTAAATACTTGCTGAATGGAGAAACAGATGAATTTGCCTCACATGACACATTCTTGTTCTTTAGGGAGGAAAATCAAGGGACCTCAAAAGCTCTAGTCAGATTTGTCACCTTCACAAACATCTCTGAGCTATCTGTGTGCATCCCAGTCTCTCTGCCCACTCAATAATTGCTCAGTGTATGTCTTCAAAAGAGATTCTCAAATGTAAAATTCAGAGTCCTAAGTTTTATTTCTTAAAATAACATTACCACCTAAATGAATAAATCAACATCACTTGATATTTCAGTATATTTAACAACAGCCTGTACATTTTTTCCAATAAACATCTACTAATACCTTGAATCCACTTAATGCTATTCATTTAGAGTGTTAAAAAGATTTCACAAGCAAATCTTTCAAGTCTATTCATAGTAAAATGCATCTTAAAAAAGTGAGATATCCTGGTCAGTCACCTTGTAAGTACATTAGAGTTTATTTTAAGTTGTTATCCACAGGAAGAAATACGTTTTACATTGATAATTAGTATACAAAAGTATTCCTTTATGTATGTTATTGAAACAAAACTTTTATATACCTTTATTCTATATGACACACTTTGATATTTTTTAGTCTAGTAATTCTCTTATTTAGAAAAAAAAGGTAGCAGCCCTCTAAATTGATTTTGTGACCTACTAATGGGTCATGACCTACATTTTGAAAAACCTCAACAATTTTAATCAAAAAATGTGGAAATACCTATCTAGAAAATAATATACCTATGAAATGGGATATTCTTGGTATGTATGCTGTTCATTCAACTATTGTCTTAGGTTGGGTTGCTCACAAGCAAAAGTCAAGGCAAAGATCATAACTTTCAATGTTTACTTGACTTTAATAGTGTAGACCTTGTTTTATTTTCCAAAAGCTCATGTGTACACACTGTGTGGTTAAAATATGTTTATGAAAAAAGAGTTGATACAATTTTTGACAAAATACACACACACACACACAGTTAAAGAATAAAGTGGAGAAAGAAAAAGAACAGGAGTGGGGAGAATAAGGGAGAGGAAAGGAGAACTTTCCAAATGGAAATAAGTCTTGAAATGGCTTTATTCTACAGATATTTAGCTAGAAAGATTGATAAGCAAAATTATTAAATGTATATGATAGAATGAGATTACATATTTGTACTTAGAAAAGTTTCAGAGCATTGCTGATGTTCATATATCAAATGTTCATGTGTAGAAAATCTGAATTTTGGCGGGACAGAATAAAATGTACTCATGCACCCCTGCAAAAATGTCTTCTGCACCTTCTCATAACATTTATGTCTGCTTCTCCCAACAAAGCTCCAGCTCACTGCTACCTGGGGGTTTGAGTGGGTGACTCCCTGCAGGAGTTCAGGTCTTTGAGCTTGTTGTTCTCCTTTATCTTCTGATAGCCTTTGACTTTGAACTACTCTTCCATTATTAAGTAAGGTGATCATATATTTCATATTAAGTAAGGTGATCATATATGATCATATATGTTCATATACTCCCCTATTTAGGTTTACTAGAGTTGTTTAAACTCTCCTTTGTATAACCAAAAGTGGCAAATTTCACAATAAATTATATGGGTATTTACTCTTTTGGAAAATATACTCTCCTCCCACTCCACTGCTGTTTATAATTTAAAAAGCTCTTATATGATGAGTTGTCAAATGCTTTCAACATCTATCTCATTTTATTCTTCCTGTATTACTGTGAATTGGATGTTATTATTTCCACTTCACAAACTAGAAAACCAAGGTTCAGAGATAAAGAAATTTTGTCAAAGGGACATAATCAGCCACTGGAGGAGCCAAGATAAAACTGAGATTTCTGGGACTATGGAGTGCATCTTCTTCTGTCTCTCCATCTGACTAGCAAAAGGCTACAGCAAGGTGATGAGACTACTCAGAGTATTCTTTATTCTATACAGCTCTGACCGAGCACATAATTGGAATCTGAAACATATTTTTCCAGTGACTTTACCAAATCATCTTTTGGTAAGGCTTTTTAAAGGAAAATACACTTGATATAGTGGTTACTTTTTACTACTTAGGGTTAAGTTCACAAATTAATTTTTGGAGTAGTCTTCTATTTTTAATCATAACATGATTCTATGGGAGAACACATTACAACTACAGACTTACTAATAAATATTTAGGAAAAAGGTCAATATAAATATGGAACTGTGTCCAATCTCTGATGTGTATGATGATTTTCCTAAAGATACGCAAAGATCTGGGGAGTTTTCTTAAACTTACAACTCATTTTTCCAAACAAACTGATTTAAACCTCACCATATGGGGGATGAATCTTTTTTTTTTTTTTTGGTCCTTATCTTTTTACAGATAAACAAAAGAGTGAGTGTGTTAAGTTGATTTAGAATATGGAAAGTGATTCACATGCTACTATTGGCTCAAGAAAAGGGTACACCAAGCAAGATGGTAGTACCTTAAATCAGAGCTCAATGGCCCAGTGTTCATTAAAAAGACTTTCTTTTCTTAGATATGTGAGGTGTATTTTTTTAACTTCAATAAAGTGAACCCAGAACACTTTATTTCTCCTTTTTTTGGAACAAACAGGACTTTTATTAAGGGAGATAATAAAAAAGCATATACTTATTTTAAAGTTGACATCAAACTCCTCAGATGTAGAAATGAAAGTCTTTGTCATTAGCTCACTGCTAAACATGTAGAAAAGTTTTGTTTGAGGAAAGGAGTCATTGAACTGAACTTTTCCCTATAATAGTTGTTTGTTTCCTATAATATTACCAACTTCAGCAACTAATAATTGGAAATTATTTTCAGTCTGTCTTTAATCTCATGTCAAGTCATTATGGGATTTGAATGGAAATTATAAACCAACTTTGATATGGTGTTAATCCCTTTCTTGTGACCCCAATTAAGGACTAACTTAACCTTTTATGCAAAAAAGCTAAATTGCCATTCCAGGGGTAGGTTATTGGAAATGCAGTTCCCTAGTGGCACTTTCAGAGACACAAGTTTTTTAAGTGCCTTATATGTGTAGATTACATGTTATTATGTTAATCTAAAATCATAAATTGCCTTATATCCCTGGCTATCTCCAAATAACTAGTAAATGCCTTACTTTCACTCTGCAAACAGGTAGACAAGAAAAATTACCTATAGAATAATTATTTTCAGATATTTATTCAAAAGCAAGTGCAGGATTGGGATCTCTGAGACAGTGGAAACAAGTAAGATAAGTCCTATGATCTCCCTGGCTCTCTTTCTGGGTGTACTTGGTGGAAAGTAGAAAAGAAAGGAGATAATCAAGCACAATTTGGACTTCTTAGTTATTTGAGAAGATGGAAACTGGAGTTTGGGGTAGATTGCATGAGGAATATTCACAGAGATAAACTATATTCTATGCCATGAAATAAGTCTAAATAAATTTAAAGGGAATGAAGTAATATAGATTCTCTGACTTAACATAACTAAAATCAATAATAAAAAAAGAAAACGACCTAATATTTGGAAATTAAAATAGCTTGTTTTAAAATATTAAGGTACATTAGAATATATATTGAGCTTTATCATAATGATAAAAAGACATGTTGAAATTTTTGTAATGCAGCATAGAGGGGATGCATAGAAGGAAACTGATGGTATTATATATTTATTATGTTAGAAGAGTCTTAAATGATCATGCTTCTATTTTAAAATTATTAAAAGAGCAAATTATAGTTAGGATTGGAAAAATGGAAAAAAAATAAGACAGCAACCAATAAAAGAGAAAATGAATAAACACTAAAGAAAAGATTTTTAAAAACTGAAGTCTAACTAGACTGACCAAAAAATTAAAAAGGCCTTATAGAAATTAAGGTGGGTAACAAAAAGGAGTTGTCATTCATTGAAATTATTACAGTTATTAAAAGGTTAAGAATGGACTGTTAAGAACTTTGATAATGTTGACTACTTAGATGAACTGAAACACCTTACTAAGACAGAAGACATCATTTACTATAAATTATATCATGAATTTTTTTGGTACCAGATTTTGGTAGCATAAAAATTCACAAATCCAAGGTACAGAAATTCAGAGAAGTTGACAAAAACCACCAAATAGTCAAAAGAATGGAAGGATGATTTTTAAAATATATTTTGTCCATATAATTAAAATATATCCACATATTTAACATTCACAGAACATTTTTAAATACATGGGAAAATGTCTTTGATGTATTAAAAATGGCACCAAAAGTTACATAAAATACAAATTATGCATAAAGTATGATCTCAACAAAGACAAGTAAGACCTTCAGTCTTTAATCTCATGGAGTTTGTTCTAGTTAATTTTCTGGCATTTTTTTTTTTTAGCACTGGAGTTACTCTCTAGGATTATGACCATGGAAACAAGGTTATTATTCAAATATTTAAAAACATCAAAGATACTAACCATACACATCAGATGCTCAAATTCATCAAAATAAAAATCAGTTCTCAAAGGGTAAACTGTATCAGTGCAATGAAATAAGACCATAAATTTTAAAGAAGTGTATTTCTGGAATAATCTTTTTAGAATAAAGTAAAAATATACTATTCAGTACTTCAGTAAAATTTATAACTTTAGGGATATAAACTAATTAAAATTTTGGAAACTTTTAATTTTAGTATAATTTAAAATTCACAGAAGTATTTCAAAAATACTTTAAGCAAACTGAATGCTAATTACCCAGGTTTCAGAATGTTTACATGTTACCTCACATACTTTATTATCTGCCCTCTCAAAAAATACATGTATACATATGAGAGAGGGGAGGTAGATAACTTTTGGATCAGTTGAATGTATATAAAACTAGAAAAACACAAATTTTTAAACTTTTAAAAATTATTTTGAATTATCGTCTGGTTGATAAGTAGGCAATTTTTACAGATCTTTAACTCTGAGTTTAGTAGCAAGATTCAAGGTTGAGGCATTATTTACTACAACTTCATATTGTATTCGAACAGCTTAATCATACTGTGTTCCTTTCCACAAAGGCCGGAGGGAAAAGAAAATCAGTACAAGCTCAAAATAATCTTAAGTTTTTCTTGATAAATTTCTCTTCAAGTTAATAAAGAGTGAAATAGTGACTAATAATGGGATAGCCTTACCACAAGTTTACTTGAAATTCATATAAAAGATTTTCTTAAGGCATACAGGCATATAATTTGTCAAGGAAAGAATCTGGTAAAAAATAGATTCAGTGTTATAAAAGAATCGATGAATAATCATGGTCTTATTTCATTGCTGTTTCATTGAGAGACAAATGATTTATTTTAATCTGTATGTCATCATGAACAGACTTAATAAGATTAAATGTGTTTATTCAGATAGGCATAGAGTTATAGTATTCTTTGAATGAATATATTGGCAAAATGTCTTTACAAGCTGCCACAAGCAAAGAACACTGCTGTTAAATTACTCACTTCTTTCTACAACCTCTTCTGAACTTCAAGGAGTTGCTCAAGTTGTTATGTCTGGGTTTTTACAGAATCTAAGGCTCCTTTTATCCCGGTTAGCTTTATGACACAGTAAGCCTCCTCTACACTCAGATATCAAAGAGTGGGAAAGCAAAACAGAAAACTAGACAATTTATTTCAATAGACTGAGTGATCCAAATGAGACTGCATAAATGAATCCTGATAACACTAAATTAAGTGAATGTTTAAACTTAATAGAGACCTTTTATTTGGAAAATAATGACATACCTATTTTTAAAGTGTGATATATTTTTAATTGACAAGTTCAGTGGTACTTAAGAAGGATCAGGATTTTGTTATATACATACCATATTTTTCTATATATGTTACTGTATTTGCAAGTCCCCTATATAATATCCTAAGGGTTACAAGAGGTAATATTACTATTATGTTCCATTTACATTCTATGTAATTTTACTGTTTTTATGTTCCATTACATTCTGTTATTTCAATTGCCTCAGTAAGGTTTGCCCCATCCCTAAACCACCACCTCTACCGCTGGTTCTAATCATTAAACACAGAATTAGAAAAGTAATGTTTCTTTGCACAAATAGGACAGGAATAAACTGGCCCACCAATGTGGGAGGTGTATTTTCCAAGGTCCCCATAGGAAGCATGGCATCCTCAAGTGGGTAGTTCAGAAAAGTTTAATAAAGCACTGTTTACAAAGCTGTCAAAAGTATTCAGGGAAACCAACAAGGGATGGTAGAGTACCCAGAGACTAGTAGCAGCCAGTATAATGACTAGATCTGACCATGGAAGGGGAGGCCAGAGTCACTGGAATCCTTAAAAGGGCTTCAGCATATGTGAAGTTCAACAGACAGGAGCTAAGTTTCTAAAGAAAAATGTAGTTACTTCCAAGTCATAGGTCCAGCAGGGAGGGAACCAGAAGAAGTACGCTTAACTCGTTATTGGCAAAAGCCAACCAAAACCCTGAAACAAAGGTTCTGGCACCTTTAGTAGGTGACTGATACTTTCCATTATGGTCACCTCCTTAAGCACCCAACAGGGTAAAGATTAGCAGGGAATAATAGCCGTGGCAACACAAAATGGAGAATACGCAACACAGTAGGAAATGAGAAGGAAGTTGCTTTTATGACACAATTTTTTTTTTTAGAAACATTACATTATGAATTTCTTAAATATGTGTTTTAATATCAAATAGACATGACTGGAATACTAACCCTTTCCCTAATTGCTGTGTGACCTTAAAAAAGTCATCTTAATGCTAAACCCAAGCTTAATTATCATTAAAATATGGAGAGCAGTATTTATACAGTGGGATGGCAAACTGTTATCTTTGTTTCCTGTTTCAGTTGAAGCTTCAAAGGCTAACCACAAACCAGTAAATGTCAGCTCTTCCCACATTGGGAAGCAAGGTGTGTGACCACCCAATTAGGATTTACAAAGAAGACTGGTTAAAACAGGTTTGTGACCTTCAGCTCTTCATTAACCTGGAGATATTAATCAAAGGCTAAGAGATGAGGGAGAGAATTCTCTGGAGAGAAGTGCTGATATTCTGTGCGTGCTTACCCTCCCAATGAAAAGGATGGACAGACGTGCTTTTCGGTCACCTTGTACCAGTGGAGAGGGGTTTGAAAGGACCTACTTGCAGAGCCTGATGTGGGCCTGTTTAAAAAACATAAAATCTGGCATCTTTTTTTTTTAATTTTTTTAAAGATTTTTATTTATGTATTTATTTGACAGAGGTCACAAGTAGGCAGAGAGGCAGGCAGAGAGAGAGGGGAGAAGGGAAGCAGACTCCCTGCTAAGCAGAGAGCCCGATGCAGGGCTTGATCCCAGAACCCTGGGATCATGACTTGAGCTGAAGGCAGAGGCTTTAATCCACTGAGCCACCCAGGTGCCCCAAAATCTGGCATCTTGATGACCTTATTGATAGGTCATCAAGCTCTTCCTATCATATTCTAATGTTCCCTGAGCGAGCACATGTTCACTTACTGTTTAATACCTTTAGTTTGCTGAGAGCAATCATATCCTTTTCAAGTATTATTATTTGGGATGATGCCTCCTCACTCCTCTACTCTTTCCTTAAGTGGATTCTTTTCACCTCTTTTACCCTTATTGCTTAACAACATACATCTCCACCAACTAGTTTGCTCCAACTGGTATCTACAATTTGTGTGTGTTCAGAATGTCTACATAGGTGCTAAAGAACATGTCTTGCACCAGAAATGAAAAGTAAATGAAGGAATAAGAGTTGAGCAGAAAAGTAAACTAACAAATAAATAACATGGGACTAGAGAAACTGGAAACCCCTCTACTTCTCCACTTTTCTGAGTTCAGAACTAGCCATCATCTTTAACAGCTATTCCACCTCTGCTGTACTCTGATTTTGACATTATTAGACATGTTAGAAAGTACTAATAGGATGGTATGTCATCTTTGTGACACAGACGTGAAAACGTAAAAGGGCAACAAACCATCAGTGACTGATACGGTAGGAAACCTAGAAGGTTGTTAAACATCGCCTGAGTTTGTTACTGTGAAGTCCAACAGGCTGGGGACTCCTAGAGTGACATCACTCAATATTAGTAAACCCATCAACATTCTACTTGATTGCTGATATTTTGCTGATCTATTTTTTGAGAAATTTAAGATATATTCACATCCAGCATCACTGAATAACTACTATCTCTATATTTTCACAGACTAGCTGGTAGTTAACAAAAACCACAGTGAATTATTTCATTCCATGGGTAACAGAACTATGTAAAAGGATATAGTCCCCCAAATGGTAGTAATATAAATGCCTACATTTTGATCATTTCATCATAGTTAAATGCCTATAATTTATCTATCTTATACAGATGAAAACCTATCATTGATTATTTATGAAGTTTCTCTGTCTTGTCACTAAAGTCCTGAGAAAATTTGAGTTGTTCCACCATGCAATTTTGCCTCTGCCTCAGGCATTCTCCAGGTCCCATAGCACAGGGCAATTAAGTAATAATGACATCTCAGGAAGGACAACACAGTTGTAGGAGGTATTTGTTAAGGAAGTATTTGCCAAAGCAAAGCTCTCAACTGTTGAGATCTGTAAAATTCCACCTAAAATATAGATTAAACACCTGATTTAGATTCCTGTCACTCAATTTGAGATCCATTATTAAAGAGCAAAGTGTCCATGAAATAAGAACTCATTTAGTAAGCAAACAGATTATTCTAATGACACCCACACCTCTTTGTAGTAATCAGTTAGAAAGTGAATGGGATGAAGAACAAAATTCAAATAGTTTCTAAAAAGCTGAGAACTAGAAATAAACACTTGGCTCCTAATGTAGGAGCCTCAGTGTCTGCTACTAATTACATGGGAAAAAATTATATAGCCCTAGATTAGTACTGAGTGAACTTAAAAATGGAAATAATGATATATAAAATATGTCACACAAAGCTGATCATGATTACTTGATTTTGAGGGAAAAAAAAGATGTGCAGACGATAGTATTTTACGAAAATAACCAAACGATACCTCTCATTCCCACCTCCTTCTGAATTGTGACTGTGCAATCCCCTAATCAAGACATGGAACCTAATTTCCTCCCCTTCAATGTGGGCTGTCTTAGTGATTTGGATGAATAATATATTTATATGGAAGTAACGTCCCAGGTTTTTAAGAACATTTTTAAAAGATTTTATTTATTTATTTGACAGAGAGAGATCACAAGTAGGCAGAGAGGCAGGCAGAGGGGGAGGAGGAAGCAGGCTCCCTGATGAGCAGAGAGCCCAATGCAGGGCTCGATCCCAGGACCCTGAGGTCATGACCTGAGCCAAAGGCAGAGGCTTAACCCACTGAGCCACCCGGGCACCCCTTAAAAACATTTTTTAAAAACATTCCTTTTTAGAGCATTCTACCAAAACTTGACCTTGATATGAAAAGTCCAAGTCACATGAAAACATCGTGTGTTGGCACTTCCGTCAACAGACATAGGTGAGCTCCCAGCTGAAAGCTAGAGTCAATGGTCTACCTTATGAATGCACCATTTTGTACACCCATCCCATGTGACCTTCAGAAGACTGAGGTCTAAAAAAGTATCTTACTGAAACTACATGAGAGACCTTAAGCAAGAACCACTCAGCTCATCCTAGTCCATACAAGGAACCATGAGAAATAATAAAGTGTTGTAAGCTACTAAATTTTGGGATGATTACATAACAATAAGTAACAGAAATTTTTGATGAATAGTATTTTCTATTTCCTCTATTTTTTTAATCCAGTTTGCAGAAGACAATATTGCCTAAATTATTGCAATGACATGGATGGAACTAGAGGGTATTATGTTTAGGGAAATAAATCAGAAAGACAATTATCATATGATCTCCCTGATATGAGGAAGTGGAGACGCAACGTGGGGGGTTTGGGGAGTAGGAAAAGAATAAATGAAACAAGATGGAATCGGGAGGGAGACAAACCATAAGAGATTCTTAATGTCACAAAACAGACTGAGGGGGACTGGGGGGAGGGGGAGTAGGGAGAGGGTTATGGACATTAGGGAGGGTATGTGCTATGGTGAGTGCTGTGAAGTGTGTAAATCTGGGGATTCACAGACCTGCACCCCTGGGGCTAATAATACATTATATGTTTATAAAAATTTTTTTAAAAATTTAAAAATAATAAAAATAAAATTATGAATTCTATACCATAAAAACAAAACAAACAAAAAGTACCTAAATTATATAGTTTTAATATCCTAGTCAGGACTCATGTTCACATATTCTGGAAGGTATTAATTTTTATTGCTCTAATATATCTCTCTCAGGTATTAGTGAGTTTTTTCTGTGTTTCATATGTGAGTATTTTTAAATTCCTATGAAAGGAATCTGTTTCCAGAAAGTTCAAAGACAGGAAATGGAAAACTCATTTATATTATTATTTTTACTTTTTTATTTTTTTAAAAGATTTTATTTATTTATTTGACAGACAGAGATTACGAGTAGGCAGAGAGGCAAACAGAGAGAGAGAGGAGAAGCAGGCTCTCTGCTGAGCAGAGAGCCCGATGTGGGACTCGACCTGAGCTGAAGGCAGAGGCTTTAACCCACTGAGCCACCCAGGCGCCCCTATATTATTATTTTTAGAAAGATACTTCAGTGAATTGTTTTTAGCCTATGCTAATAGTAGGACTCTTTTTTGCATATCACCTAAGGAAAATGTAACAATAAAGGGAGCATAGCAAAATCATTTTTTTGACACTTTAAATATGGGTAATAACCTAACATTTTCAAAAAGGTAATTATTTATTATAATTTGATGGGTATTTCAATTGCTTTCATTCAGGTAATACCAAAAATTGATTTCTGATTTCACTAAAAAGAGGAATAGTATCTCATATACCCTGAATGTTGATTCATACACATATTTCCAGAAATATTTCATAGAATATACTCTTTTGAAGGATATATGATAAAAGGAGCAAGTGACTATTTCCTCATTAATTCCAATAATATATTACTTTCTTGAACTTTATTTTCTTTATAAATGAAAACAGCATTTGTAGTTTTATTTGTACTTTTGTAATTCTGTAATTAATAGTACGAATGAACATTAACTTTAAATGTCTCTTGGCCATTTGTGTGTGTTTTGTATTTTAGGATTTCCCATTACTTTTATTAACACTGATTTCAAAACTAGTTTCCAATTTTTGAAATTTGTATTTATGTGTATATTTCAAAAACTGGGTACTAGAGAAAACCACAAAGAAAAATCCTAATCTTTCTACTCAAGAACAGTATTACCCTATTACATGATATATGATGGCTTTTGATGTGTCAACGTAGAGTGAACAGAGTCTCAGGATTCCCTTTTGCTGTGTTTCCAGCTGGAGTGGGCTACAGAAGATATTCTTACAATAGAGATGGAAAATGAGAGGCAAGACCGCTCTTTTACATATATACACTTTCCCTCAGTTATTCCATCAAATACTAATCTAACGGCTTTTGTAAAGGGATTTTGAAATTTTGATTAAAGCCTCCAATCAGGGGCGCCTAGGTGGCTCAGTGGGTTAAGGCCTCTGCCTTTGGCTCAGGTCATGATCCCGGGGTCCTGGGATCAATCCCCGCATTGGGCTCTCTGCTCAGTGGGGAGCCTGCCTCCTCCTCTCTCTCTGCCTACTTGTGATCTCTGTCTGTCAAATAAATAAATAAAACCTTTAAAAAAAAAAAAGCCTCCAATCAGTTTACTTTAGCTTAGAAGGGATATTATCCTGGATGGGACTTTGGAGGCCCTTCAACTTTTGTTTAGGCCTTTCCCAAAGAGAGACATTCCCTCCACTGGACAACAATCTTCAGATTATACTTGGGGCTGTTGATGAGTTATAATCTTTTCTTTCTGACTCTTTGACTGATACACTTCAGATTTGCTTAGTTTGTCTATCCCCCTCAATTGCATAAATTCACTCTTTTTAATAGATCTTTTCTATTGATATCTGTATTTGTCTTTATTTACATTAATATTCATCTACATCTCGTCACCTATCTCTCCTACTAAATTTTCTTGCCTGGATGAGGCTTGCCTGATAGAGAATTTGGTACTGGAAGTGGTTCTAGGGAAACAGAATCTTAAGGATGGTTTCTATGAATTGGCTCTGGGTTTTCTGGAATTGGTGTTTCCATCCAATGTGATTTAAAGGAAAAATGACCTTTTTTTCTAATGGTAAAGAAAAGCACAGTTTACCTATGCTTGTAGCAAATGAGGCTTTGGATAAATATTTTCTATTTTAGAATATTTGGGTCAAAATACAGAGTATATTGGTGTTTGTTGGGTACTTTGAATGGGTATTGGAGAAATCAGGGAAGGAAAATGATGAGCTCAGGGCTTCAAATTCCCAGCTTTAGCTCTACATTAATGACCTGAAAACTTCTATAACTTCACTGAGACATAAGTAATTTGCATGAAGAAGTGGCCTAAATTCTCATGACCTTGCTATACTACCTTCTCTTTCTCAGGCCACACATATGGACTCATAGAAAGCTCCCTCCAGTTGACTGAGAAAGAAAAACTCAGGTCTGGCTTACAGAAGGTCTGCATGAGATGGAGACACTGTACAAAAGTGAACATCTGAAGCAGAGGAACACAACCTTGGGACAACCTAGAAAACCAGTGGTCAAGGGAGATCCTTCTAGTAGGCAAAACCTCAGATAGGGCATGAGGTTTTTCATTGTGTTTAAAAGGAGAGATGATTCTTTGTTGCTTTATGGATTTTTGCCAATGATTTGGCTTGATGGTCAGGGAATCTGACAGAACAGAGTTGGAAAACTGATGGCAAGGAGATCTGAGGAGGAAGCATATGGGTAGGCCTACCTGAATACACACAGACTATGAAGATATTTCTGTCCCATGCAAATGTTTACCGAAGATTGATATAGGCAGAGAAAGATCTAAATAATCAAGTGGCTAGAATGACCTGCTTTGTGGATTCCAGTAACACCCTCTCCCAGTCTCCTCCTGTCCAATAGACTCAGAAACAAAGGCACTATGTGCAAAGGATGGAAGTGAGGCAAGGACTCAGCAAGAAAGACGAACTCATCAAGGCTTACCTGGTGATAGCCATTGCTGAGTGCCCAAATTGCTAGCAGCAGGTACCAGGACTCATTTGGCACCATTTCTCAAAGTCAATAGCTACGAACCTGATGGCAGGTTGATTACATTGAACCATTTCCATCATGGAAGTAACAACAATTTGCCCTTATTGGAATAGACACTTACTCCAGATATGCTTTCCATACCTGCAATGTTTCTGCCCAAACTACCACCCAGGGACTTACATAAGGCTTTATCCACTCCTGTGTTATTTCACTTCTCTGGATGAACCATGACTTATGCACTCTATTAAACTTGCATGCCCTCTTAATAGTCATATGCAAAGCTACTATTTCTCAGCATGTTCATTTTGTGATATTTAGAGTATAAGCAAAGTCTCATTTCTCAAATTATCTAAATCAAATCCATACATTTCTAAAACCCTCCCACCAACATTGACTGAGTATGAAGTGTCCATTTTTTGTAGTTCCTCACCTTACATTGCCTAACCTAAGCACTATAGGACCTCAACCGTCAGAAAAGGAGGTCTCCCACACTCCCAACTTCCATGCATGAAAGGTCATTTTGTCCAGTTGTTTTTCTTTTATTTTTTTTTCTCTCTGCTGCTGCAAAAGTAATACTCATACTTTGTTATGGTTAAATTGTGCCCCACCCCTAATATATGGAAGCCTTAGCCCTTAGTTCCACAGAATGTAACCTTTCATAGAAATAGAATCAATGAGGCTGTATTGAATTAAAATGAGCTCATACTGGGGTAGGACAGGTCCTTAAAGGCCTATGATTAGTATCCTTATAAAAAGGGGGAAATAGAGGCCTACGATTAGTATCCTTATAAAAAGGGGGAAATTTGGACACAGGCATGCCCATGGGGAGAACACCATATGAGGATGAAGGCAGAGATCAGGGTCATGTTTCTACAAACCAAAAAAGGACAAAATTTGTCAAGCAAACCATGGGAAGTAAGGTGAGGTGCATAGAATGGGTCCTTCTCACAACTTTCAGGAGGAAGCAACTGTGTCAACATTTTGCTCTCTCACTCCTTGCTCCCAGAATGGTGAGGCAGTACCTTTTAGTATTTAGGCCACCTAGTTTTGTTACTTTATTAGGGAAGCACTGGAAAACTAATTCAGGCTTCAATAATGAAGAGGACTTGGGCACCTGGGTGGCTTAGTGGGTTAAAGCCTCTGCCTTTGGCTCAGGTCATGATCCCAGAGTCCTGGGATCGAGTCCCACATCGGGCTCTCTGCTCAGCAGGGAGCCTGCTTCCTCCTCTCTCTCTGCCTGCTGCTCTGCCTACTTGTGATCTCTGTCAAATAAAAAAAAAATTAAAAAATAATGGAGAGGACTTGACCTGTGATTTTTAAGGCCTATATAACAAATTCATGAAAGAACTTATGGACGCCATGTTTTTCAATATCTGACACTCAGAGATAGCAGACTACAACATGTTTCTCTACTCTTATGATGAACACAACTCAGATCCTGAGGAAAAGACATCTCCATGGCTTCTGGAAAATATCTTGGAAAGAAAAGGTAACTGCATCCAAATACTATTTAAGTTTGTAAGTTGGGGAGAACCACTGATTCACTGGGCAAAAAGCATAGAGAAATGAAATTATTATTTTAGGTTAAAAAAAAGATGAAGAAGAGACTGAAAGCCTATCAAATCCTATTTCTCCATATAAGTAACAGATTTAGACCATATATCTAATTTTATTTCCTTCATGTACTATTTGTTGTTTCACAGGTGAGTATCGAAGAAAAAAGACTAGAACAATTACAATATAAAATTAGGCAAGAAAGTTAGTACTTACTGGGCTTAAAAAAGCAAATCATAGGGGTGCCTGGGTGGCTCAGTGGGTTAAAGCCTCTGCCTTCGGCTCAGGTCATGATCTCAGGGTCCTGGGATGGAGCCCCTCATCCAATCTGGCTCTCTGCTCAGCAGGGAGCCTGCTTCCTCCTCCTCTTTGCCTGCCTCTCTGCCTACTTGTGATCTCTCTGTCAAATAAATAAATAAATAAAAATACTTTTTAAAAAAAGCAAATCATAGTAAATTAACAGCTTTTAAAGTTGGCAGATGTCATAAATATCATGAGATAGCAAAATATAAATATGTTTTATTACTTAGCTGCCTAATGCTTTTATTCTTCTACTTTTGGCTGTTTACTTTTTGGTCACCTATTTATCTGACAACAATTTTTAAACATCATATAAAAGCATTTAAAATAATTAAATCTTTTTCTGGGGGAGTGAAACTTTTTTTAAAAAATTATTGAAATTTAGAGTCTTTTTTTTTCAGTTTTATGACTTACCGTTGGTCATGTCATTTGATGCTAAGATTTTTGTAACATTTGGGGAAATATCTATCACTTTCTTTCATACACAAGATATAAGGTATTAGGGCTCTTAAAATTTTCTTGCTCAGTAATTAGTCTTACATATACTTTTTAATTAACATGTAATGTATTATTTGTTTCAGGGGTACAGGCCTGTGACTCATCAGGCTTACACAATTCACAATGCTTACCATAGTACATACCCTCCCCAATGTCCATCACCCAGCCACTCCATCCCAATCAACAATGTGCACTAACCTGTTTTTACTTCCATGCCTTCTCCAGAGAGCCATATTATGAATGTTATATTATGGAAAACTAAATTCATTTCATTAAACAGTGTTCAGTAAAATCATTTCTCCTAACAAGTCATTATGAAAATGTTCCTAACTAAGAGAAATCAAAGAATTCATTGGAATGAAGTCACTGCAAGCCATTTTTACACCCTCTCTTGTCTGTAAAAATTGTGAGGTTCTAAATTATTTATTTCCCTTCATCTTGTGTGTGTCCTGTTTTTAAGGATTCTGGTTTTAAAAAATCTTGATAGTTCCTGTTGTCATTTTTATTATCTGTAATTCCTTGGCAGTTTCAACTCTTTCTCTTACCCTCATGATTCCTATCATTTGATTTTTGGCTTTGCTTCCCTTTTTGGTTTTTACTTCAAAACATGTAAATTTTATTCCGTTCATAAATTCTGTTATGACAAAAAATCCTGGAAGACCATATATAGCTTTGGGATGCTTTTAATGTCAAATGGTTACAGGGAGAGCAATGTTTTTCAGAATCTCCTGTGTCTGGTTTAGCATTTGACACAGCCATGAGAGAGGACAGGCAAAATTAGGAAGGAGTAAATGCAATGTGGGTTATTATTATCTGAGGTCATCATGTTCAGAGTCAGTGAATGACACACAGAGAGGTGCAGGCAGGTTCCAGTTTGTCCTTACTCTTCTGGACTCTGAGCCCATTTTTCCTTACATGTGGTCCTGTTGACCAACCCCAAAGCCCCACCTGATACTTCACTGGGTACTTAGAGCAGCAATAGTTACAAAGAACTAAAGACATTTCCATCAGCCCCTAAATTAGCATCCTTAAGAATCCCACTCTAGCAGCTTTATGTGCCTCATTTTCAGATTTGTTCACCTGGGCCAATACTGGTAGGTAATATTTTTCTGATCTTTCAATATTTATTTTGGACCCTTATTTCATCAGCATCTCCAATAATTAAGCAAATTACAATTCCCATCATTAATTCCTTATTCCACAGTATGCAACTGGTTCTCCTTCCCTGATTAAATCATTACTGACGTACAAAAATAACCACAAATTATCACACAAGAGCAGGTCAATTGTATTTTAAAATTGCTGCTCCACTATTTTGAGCTGATACTTTTATAACCAAATTCCTCTTACCCTAATACCTTGACTTATTGATAAACATGTATACAAGCTTTGCTCTTCACAGAGCAAAGAGTCGTTTGTTAGTGGCACTTTCGGATGCCATTTCATCAGGAGATTTCAGACTTTATCAGAATGAAAGGAATCCAATGTACTAATATGCAATCCACGTGCAGGGATGCAAAAAGCATGCTACTTTGCATGTAGGTATACATATGGGTACTACTGTTACTGATTTGTTTTATATAAATAGGAAAACACTAAAAAATTCTATTTCACCCCATTGTCAACAATAAAGAAGGGAAAAGTCTGACATATTTATACACTCTATAACTGAATATATTCCTGATAAGGGAGAACTAGCTTAATGGAATCTGAACCTTCTGTTTACAAGTGGATATAGCTAACCACTGGAAGAATTACACACGTTCTCATTTCTGGCTTCATACATTTCAAACATGATTTTTCATTCTTGGTCCATGTACTTCTGGGACATGTGCTATCGAATGCTTTTGTGTCCCTATGCTACCTCTAGTGCTACACCTTTTCACCATAAGACTGCATGAGTCAGCATACTTGGCATTAGGAATATTCTTCAAAACTATTCCAACACTGGCAAGACAATTGACTTCTTAAATAGGTATGGAATTGACCACCAACCCATTTAGATATATGCCAGAAAGCCAAATGTAAAGAATTCCCAAATCAACAACTATCTTCAGTGCTCACAATACTTATTATTAAATGATCTTAAATGCTTAAATGATCTTAAATACTATTATATATTTATAATGTATGATCTTAAATACTATTATATAGTATTTCTTACTGCTTACAGTTGATTTTATGATTTCATGGGTTTAGTGTCTAGTACTTCATTGTATTTAGTGATTTTTTGCATTGTTTAGCCTTTTTAAATTTTTTCATTTTGTTTTCTTTTAGACCTCCTGTGTCTGCATTGAGGGAGAATCAAATTTCATTATTATTCTAGTGGATACTAGTGGAATAAAATTTCTCCAGGCCACTCATTACCTGAAATTCATGCTGAATTTCTGTTCTTGCTTCTTACATCCATGGATGCCTGGTCTCCTCTTCCAGCCGTGGGTGAGTATCCCTCCTTGCTAAGACCCTGGTGATCAACACCACCCACCATGATGCCTATAACCACCCTGTGACAGCTGATTCAATGTCATTTTTTAAGTGGCTGCTATGATTATTAGCTCTTTCTAGTTTTTTTTTTAATTTTTTTTTTTAAAGATTTTATTTATTTATTTGTTAGAGAGAGAGAGATCGAGCACAGGCAGACAGAGAGGCAGGCCTAGGCAGGGGGAGAAGCAGGCTCCCTGCCGAGCAAGGAGCCCGATGTGGGACTCGATCCCAGAACGCTGGGATCATGACCTGAGCCGGAGGCAGCCGCTTAACCAACTGAGCCACTCAAGCGTCCCTCTTTCTAGTTTTTGACACCCGGTCACTTTTCTTTCTTTTCAGTGAGCCTGGCAATATATTGAAAAGTATTTAAAATAATGACTTTTTCTAGCCGACATTTCTATGAAATCATACTGAAGGATTTCAGGGTACCCAGGCTGCTATACTTATAGAACCAACAGTCAATGGACCCCAGCTGAAAGATGTCTACATGAATACTAACTGACTGGATATACAGAGTAATATGCTAGATCCTACTCCAGAATGGCATCTGGGAAAGTAATGCTTCCCAGAATACTGTGCACAAAAAAGACCTTCAATAAATGCATACTGAATCATGTTTATTGAAGATCATTAAGAACAGAAATTTGATGTCAGAGGCCAAGTTTAATTTAAGTACACTTTGGTGCACTTGGGCAAGTTCAACATATTATTTGAGTATATATCAGGAAGATATATCCTGGGAATTACATGTTGAAAAGGTGAAGAACATGATCATCTAGAATAGATGCCCTGAATTAGCCAATTGGATGTTCACACTCTAAGTCATTTCTTTCAGCCACTAAAGAACTACTACCAAGTTCCACATAAAGTAGAAAAAATGACTCCCACAACTCTGTTTTGCAATTTTGCAAGAAAGGGACTTGGGCTCTAAAACATCAGAACAGAAAATGTCAGCTGCATAAACATTGTCATTCAGAATTGTACTGTAACTAAGAACCAAGTGTCTCTAAAAGTGTCCTCTTTTTACAAAGCTAAAGATTACTTGGTTTTAATTTCTCAAGGCTATTTTGTAAAGAGATAAACCAAATTGATCAAATTCAGACAATATAGTACAAATGCCTGTTGATTAGGATTTTTTAAAATTTTATTTGAAGGACAGAGAGCATGAGCAGGGGATGGGACAAGCAGACGCCATGCTGAGCAGGGAGCCCGTGTCAGATCTCAATCCCAGGACCCTGATATCATGACATGAGCCAAAGTCAGATGCTTAACCAACTGAGCCAGCCAGGTGCCCCCAAAACAATTAAAAATATATCAAAATGCCATTTTTACTTATATACTATGTTCACATCTCTCAAAATTGAGTACCGATATATTTTTTTAATACAACACAAATGGACTTAGAAATTTAAAAAATGAAGACTAAGAACCCACTTTAAAATGGGGGGAAAAGACGTAAATTGATTATTACGCACACACAGATATAGGAAAAACCAGTAAATATATGGAAAGATACTAAGTATTTTTACAATTATGATAATTCAAATTTAAAGCCCAAAGGGAGATACTATTTCTTACTCACTAGAATGATTTAAATCAAAGCAAAGGTCAGTAACACCAAATATTGGATAGTAACATCCAGAAGCATTATAAATTTTTTTGAGGCAATACAAAATGGTACAATCACCTTGAAGAAATATTTGCAGTCTCTTATAAAGTAAAAAACACATTACCTAGCAATTCCAATCCTAAGTAATTATCCCAAATAAATGAAAACATATCTACACAAAGTATTTTAGGAAAATGTTCTAACAGGCTTATTCATAATAAACTGAAAAATGGGAATAGTCCAAATGTCCATCAATGAGTGAAGAGAAAGGTGTTGGTATTTTCATACAAGAGAATGTTAACCAGAATTAAAAGTGAATGGATTGTGGATACATTTAATACTATGACTGAATCTTACAAGAGATAGTAAAATGAGCAACAGAAGCTGGGCATAAGAGAACACTTACTTTTAATTTCCAAGTATATAAAGTTCTCTAATAGGTAAGATTGATCTGAGGTGTTGGAATTGCCAGCAGCTCCTTAATGAAGGAAATAAAGAGGCTGCTTCTGGAAGGAAGACTGCATGTAAAGTGATAGGAGTAATCCTTCTGGGATGATGGGAATGTTCTGAATTGGGCACCTGGGTGGCTCAGAGGGTTAAGCATCTGCCTTTGGCTCAGGTCATGGACTGAGCCCCTCATGGGGCTGCCTGCTCAGTGGGGAGCCTGCTTCTCTCTCCCTCTTACTGTTCCCCCTGCTTATGCTCTCACACTCTCTCTGTCAAATAAATAAATGAAAACCTTAAAAAAAAAAAAGAAATGTTTTGTATCTTTGGGTGATGGTTACATGCATGAATATGACTGTCAAAAATGAATAAGGTGAACACTAAAAATGTAAATTTTTTTTGAGTAAGTAATGTAAGTTTCTTAAGAGAAGATACAGAAAAAGGTCTTAAGAGTGAGAGAGGTCTTGACAGGGTTGCCTCAAAATATGAATTTTACCATAGGTAACTTACACTATCATTGAAAAAAATCTAAATGGACTACTTTCAGAAATTCAAGAGTTCCACACTACTGGAAGTCTTTGAGAGAAGTCCAAGAGACATACACTAAACAAATGGACTAGATGCACGGCTCTGTAACTTCAGAGAACACTGGAATCATGTAGGTTGGTGATTAAATCAGAGTCCAAGTATGCCACCCCTAGAGACTCATTTAATAGGAATAGGATAAGACTCAGGTATCTTCACTTTTAGCTGGCAAATACCTCAGGAAATTCTGAAAAAGACAGGTGGGTCACTGACTCCAACTTCAGAAGCCATGAAGGGCAAGTTGAGAATAACTTCCAATCACAATTTTTAATATTTTTCATTCTCAGTTTTAAGAGGGAAATGATAATGAGAAATGTGGATTGGTGTATTCTATAGGAGGACACATTTCAGTGTATTCCTGAAAAAATAAGTATATCTTATTATTTTCAATCCAGGCAATTTGAAATTTCTTGTCTTTTGTTTCCCAACATAGTTATCTGATCGATTTGTCAAAGGAATATAATCTTAATTCTTTTAACAATGAAGGGATCAATGACAGTTTTTCAGGAAACAAATGAAAATTAAGTAAACCTGTAGACTCCCTGAAGCTATACATTCTTAGTTCATTTATAAATGAGTGACTTCTACTACACATGCGTGCACACACACACACACACACACACACACATTTTATTTATTTTAAATATTTTATTTATTTATTTGAGAGAGAGAGAGAGCCCGAGAATATACCAGCAGGGGAGGAACAGAGGAGGAGAGAGGAGGAAAGAATCACAAGCTGACCCCACCCTGAGCACAGAGCTGGATGCAGGGCTCCTTCCCAGGATCCTGAGATCGTGACCTGAACCAAAACCAAGAGTTAGAAGCTTACCCAACTGAGCTACCCAGGTGCTACCACACATATCCATTTTAATACCTGTCAGGCTGTGTATTATTATTTCATGTCACTTACCCAAATTTTAGTACTATTCCCATGTAATAACAAAGCCAAAAGAAATGATTAAGGTTGAAAAGGATTGTTAGCGGTATTACCTTTGCTCTCTGAACCTTACTACTATCTGTTTTGGATACCTCGTCCCAGAATACAGAGGAAAGGGAGGTTGACTACCAGGGAGGGTAAGTTGAACTAAATGTTGAAGATGTGATAACTGCTGCCAGTTGGACAAGGGGGAAAGCCATTCCCAGTAGCAGGAAGAACATGCAAAAAAGTGTGAGAAAAGGAAGACATCAGTCTTACGGTTATAGATTTGGTATGTTGGAGGAAGGTATGTTTTGGGGAATGAAGATGGAAGGACATTACAGGATTTTAAGCAGTGAAACAATATGATAGCATTTTGATGTGTAATAAATCCCACTCTTGTGGCACTGTGAAGAACAGATTAGGAGTGTGGCAGACATGAGGCAGAGAGATTTATATAGTTCCAGTGACAAATGATAAGAAGCTAAGCAGAGGCAGCCTCATGGAGGTTGAATAGGAGGAAAAAATTGCAAAGATTTTGAAGAGATTGACTATGAATAGTGAAGGATATGAAAGAATCCAAAATGATGCTTGCAGACTGAATGAATAGAAAGGTTCTTACATGAAAGGCAATAGCTGGTGTGCACAGATGGGGAAGAAAACAAAGGCTGGTTTTATCATTTTTAAAATTTATTTAAGACTGGTTTTAAACGTACTGTATTTGAGACCATGTTACCATAGCCATCCAGGTCCAGCAAGCTGTTAGAAACTGACATAAGAATTTAGGAACGAGGTCAACACTATCAACATAATGTTGTTTCTGGAAAAGTTTTTCTAATTTACAAAGGATGCCAATGTATTAGTAGGCAGGAGAGTTGTGGCTTAATGCAAGGAGAGAAGCAGCCATAGCCCAGGAAAGGAGGCTGATGTATTTCTCTAAGTTTATGGCAGTTACATTCTCTTTTATTTGAATATTCATATTTAGAAAGCTAATAGGATTTCTACAAGGGTTGTATCTCAGCAAATGAAAATGTAGTTGACTTTAAAACATTAACCCCAATAAAGCACAACCAACAGACTGAGGGGAAAAAATGAAATAAAAAAGCTAAAAGACCTAAAGGTAACTTTTTTCAAAGGCCAAATAAAAGCAATGAAGTTCAAGACTGTGCAATAGTCATGATTAAAAACAACAACAACAACAAAAGCATTCTGCAAGCAAGGTCTCAGAATGAAGGATAACCAGCAGTTGTGATTCTCCCCCTACACACAAAATGTATTCTTTGGCCAGACCATGAAATAAAAATCACTGAAATAAGAATTGTCACATATTTTAGCTATATGAAGTTTATGACTCGCATCTTAAAAACAATCCCTACATCTCCCCCCAAAATGTTTTTAAAATAATTCTGTATCTTTCTCAGTGCATATTCTTTTTTAACCCTAAGTGAAAAAATAGTGTTCCAAGAATATTAGAATGAAACCCTTCTACTGTTTGATTCTTGTGGGGATCATATTTTTTTTTTTAGATTTTTAATTTATTTATTTGACAGACAGAGATCACAAGTAGGCAGAGAGGCAGGCAGGCAGAGAGAGAGGAGGAAGCAGGCTCCCCACCGAGCAGAGAGCCCGACGCAGGGCTCGATCCCAGGACCCTGGGATCATGACCTGAGCTGAAGGCAGAGGCTTTAACCCACTGAGCCACCCAGGCGCCCCTGTGGGGATCATATTTGAACTAAAGTTCTTTAGGGTAGTGAGTTCAACAATTCATTTTCATGATAAAAGTGGTCAGAAAAAAAAAAAACTTGGTGTGATAGGAATTTAATTTGAATGAAATGCTGAGTAATACTCTTTTTTTAAAGCTTGGTATAAACAAACTTCACACTGTACTATTTGGTTTAGATTTGTCTTTTCCAAACCTGTTATTTCCAGAGAAGCATTCAATGAGAGAGCAACAAACTGTATGTAAAATGTACTGTAACCATGAGGAAAAGTAAAAGGCAGAAGTTATTGAAAAGTCACAGATCCTTGGCTTTGTGGTTTCATTTTCATAATTATTCATTAAATGCTATTTGGCTGTTACTGTTTTCAGAATGTTATGATTTTTTTCCTATATATATTTATTTGACAGTCAGAGATCACAGGTAGGCAGAGAGGCAGGCAGAGAGAGAGGGGGAAGCAGGCTCCCTGCTGAGCAGAGAGCCCAATTCAGGGCTGGATCCCAGGATCCTGGGATCATGACCTGAGCCGAAGGCAGAGGCTTAACCCACTGAGCCACCCAGGCGCCCCCAGAATGTTATGATTTTGAAAAGCAATTAAATAAACATCGCTTTTTTTTTTTTCTTCCAAGTAGAGGATGATAATGTTTAAATCTTGGTGGTCAGAAATGACTTTTGCCTTAAGATTAAGGACACTTTGGTTAAAAATAATTGTTTTCTTGGTGGGAATGCAAACTGGTGCAGCCACTCTGGAGAACAGTATGGAGGTTCCTCAAAAAGTTAAAAAAATAGAGCTACCCTATGATCTATTAATTTTACTACTAGGTATTTATCCAAAGGTTAAAAAAATACTAATTTGAAGGCATACATACACCTTGATGTTTATAGCAGCCTTACTGACATAGCCAAATTACGGAAACAGCCCAAATGTCCATTGGCTGATGAGTGGATGTATTACTCAGCCATCAAAAAGAATGAAATCTTGCCATTTGCAACAACATGAATAGAGCTAGAGTATATTATGCTAAGCCAACTAAGTCAGGGGCAAATACCATATGGTTTCACCCATATGTAGAATTTAAGAAACAAAACAGATGAACATAGGGGAATGGAAAGAAAAATGAAATAAGATAAAAACAGAGAGGGAAGCAAACCATGAGACTCTTAAGCATGGAGAATAAACTGAGGGTTGATGGAGGGAGGTGAGGGGGATGGGAGAAATAGGTGCTGGAGATTAAGGGGGCACTTGTGATGAGCACTGGGTATTATATGCTAGTGATGAATCACTGAATTTGACTCCTGAAACTAACATTGCACTGTATGTTAACTAACTAGAATTTAAATAAAAACTTGAACCAAAGAAATTTGCTACGGAGAAGTCATTTCCTAATGGGACCACGCTCTGCAAGTCAGCCAAAGGGTGGGGGTGGGGCGGGGGAGGATGAATTATAAGCTTTGAGGGTTCATCAGCCTGAAGAAAAGCTGCTGAGAGCCTAACCCACCTGATTCCAATGACACTGATAGAGTATGTCGTGAGCCCCGAGTGGGGCTGCAGAGCCACCAATCCTACTAAATCACACAAGACCGTGCTATCTTCAGGATTTGCAGTCATTTCAAAATTGCATCTGAAAATAAGCTTTGGAATTGTCAAAGAGGACAAAAGGAGATACTGAGAGCAATCTGTTTTGTGAGAACTATTAATATTGTATCATTAAAAAACAGTAAAACAAACAAACAAATCATGTTGGGCTTCAGTGTACTCCTCTGATGTGCAGGTGTACTTGGCAACAATGTTATGTGATTGATTTTCAGTTGTCTGAAGGAGAATTCAGGGTTTCTTGCGTAGCAAATAATGGAACTTGAGCCTGCCTGCTAATTTTGGCTCTCTGGATGCAGAAGATGGATTCTAAGGGCACAATGTGAAGAAATATTCTGCAGGAACCAGATAAAGCACAGAAAAATTAGCCCTTATCTTGGTTCATCTATTTCCTGGCTTGCTAAGTAACTGAGAATCTCGCGAGCCTTCCTTTTCTTGGGTGCTACAAGAGCACTATGATATTCACCCCAACAAGTGCAGGCAGTTTGCTAGGAAGTGTGGATTATCATGGCCCCAGGCATGCTCCAGGTCTCCATGACTTTAAATTGGTATAATATTGCTTTGGAGATAAAACACAACCTATAGTTTTCAGCTTTCTGAACTTGAAGAGTGGATAGTCCTGTTTTAGTCAGAGTAATGCTCATGAGCTGCTCTAAAAACAATCCCAAACTCTTAGTGGCTGAGTACAATATACATTTACTATTCACTCACACTACGGTCCAGTGTGGGTTAGCGGACCTCCTTGGCATTCCCTCTTCAACAAGTGTAGCTCTTTGTCATTCTGGGGACGTTTGATTCCGATCAAAAAAGTGGAAGGGAGAGAAGAAGGGAAAAGGAGGGAGAGAATGCTGGCACATGGGGTTTCACAGGTCTGGAGTGACATATACAGATGCTTGGCATGACATCCGTGGACTAGACTATCCAGAGCATAATCACACAGCCCTGATCTCAATACAGGGAGGCTGGGAAATACTGTCTTCTTGTGCTTCAAGAAAAATGAACATGGCACGTTGAACATACATCATTGTTTCTACCACTTTTTTAAAAAATAAAATTCTATCTGCATTCCTTTAAATGCTTTTAATGCTATTGAGACAGCTCAAAAATTATGCACTTGGATAGGATACTAATAAAAGTATGAAGTATAGGGACGCCTGGGTGGCTCAGTTGGTTAAGCGGCTGCCTTTGGCTCAGGTCATGATCCCAGCGTCCTGGGATGGAGTTCCACAGCAGGCTCCCTGCTGAGCAAGGAGCTCCACATCAGGAGTTCCACATCAGGCTCCTTGCTCGGCAGGGAGCCTGCTTCTCCCTCTGCCTCTGCCTGCCTCTCTGCCTGCCTGTGCTCGCCTGCTCTCTCTCAGGCAAATAAATAAAATCTTAAAAAAAAAAAAGTATGAAGTATATAATGAGAGTGGAAATTCTCATTGCAGAGCCATCACTGCTCCGCACAAAGTCAGCCAAAGCAAAGCAGAAATAAACACCACAGAAATGGAGGACGCAGAACAGTGGGAGAAGTGGAGGCAAAGGTGAATCTGCCAAGAAGTGACGTTAATAGAGTTGATGTGAACTCTGAAAATTTATCTTCATATTTTCTTTAGTATGCCATTTACCTTTAGCTGGATTATCATTAGATTGAATAAAACAGTTGAAAGCTTATCATTCTGTGTATGTGGCGAACATGGGCATTCACTCTCTTTATTTCTTTTCCTTTTTCACTCTCATTTTCTGTTGTTCTTATACTTATTTTTGCCCCAAATGACTATCTTTTTTACCTTTTATAACTATTTGGTATGATTCAGTATGAGTATGAGCCCTCCAAAATGCTGTCATTAAATTTATTTACATATTCTGAGCTCATTTTACTTGATACTTTTCTTTAGCCCCTGGGACAGTGTACTGAATGGTGTTGAGTGAAACTGGATTGAGTGGAATGGTGTTGAATGGAACTGAATCCCAAAAATGGGATTCAAAATCCCATTACATGGGACCATGGGGCATGGATAATTCACTAGTGACTTAGGAGAATGACTCCCCTTTCCCTCTTAAGCTTGGTAAAACAAAAGGTCAACAATCATTTGATACTACATAAACACACACACACACACACACACACACACAACAACAACAACAATAAAAACAAGGCATACATTGTTTGAAACTAATAATCTTTTTTTCTCAAAGACTCAAATCCTTGGAATCAGAAATTAAATCTTTTTCATGTGAACTTGAATACTCCCAATACCAGATGACAAAAAAGACATAGGAACCAAATCAGAGATATCCCCAGGCATCCTGAACAATCATCTCCCTGTGGTCATGGAATAAAAGGGAATGAGAAACTTCAACACAACCAAAGTTTGTGAAACATATCACCTGATATTTAAACCTGAATTAAAATTAATAATGCTGGGGAAAGTCCTAAAACATTACAGTTGCAAGAAATAGAACTCTATTATCTGAGTCAGCAGGTAAAGATCTTAGAAGCTATCATGTCAGTACGCAAGACAAGAAAAATAATCTAAACAAACTGAAAATCAACAACTTGTCTTAGATCCATCAGAGAAGTGAGGTCACAGGGCAAATAGGCTCTTCCTAGAATTGGAGAAACAAGCGGCCAGTTGGAGAGAATGTCACTGGAGGGGAAGCCCAGGAGCAGAAATGAGTGTGGGAAACAACACAAGGTAGGGAGACCTCGAATATGACTGGCAGGTGCTGGAGGTTCAGGGTGGACAAGCCTGGGAATTTATACCCCAGGATGCAACCCCAGCAGTAGGGACACTCCCCACCAACACTTTTGGATTTCACCTCTAGGAGCCCCACCATTTTCTCACATTGTTCATCAGGGAAAAATAATCCCTTGTGATTTTGGCAGGGGGAGGAGAAAAGAAGCCATCTAAACTATTTCCAGAGCATTCTGTTCTTCCTACCAAGGCCTGCCCTTAAGAGAAACTGTTTTTCTCACAGCTTAAGTGACTGGGGTTTTACTGGAGCCTAACCCATCCAAGGGAAGGGGAAGGCCAAATGTTAGCTCTTGCTAGTTTTTCATGTAGAAGAAGGTTAGTTAGTGAATATGTAATGTTAGCCACCTCTAGCCTTCCTGTATCACCTGTGGAAGTGGAGAGGTGTAGGGAAACACTTGGGAAAGTCAAATCTCTGGGTCACTGACTCACTTAAAAATGGACATCTAATCATAGGACCACAGAATGTCATAGTTCAGGCTCTTAAAAAAATACCATACACTGAATAGCTTATAGACAATAGAAACTCATTTCTCATAGTGCTAGGGGTCAGGAAGTCCAAGATTAAGGTGTTGGCAGACTTGTTGTCTAGTGAGGGCCCACTTTCTGGCTCACAGATGGCCATTTCCTGTGTTCTCACATGGCTGAAGTGGTGAGAACACTTTCCAGCCTCCCTTTTATAAGGGCACTAATATTCTTAAGGACTCTACCCTCATGACCTAATCACAGGCCAAAGTTCTCTTAATAACATCATGATGGGGATTAGGATATCAACATACAAATTTTGGGAAACACAAACATTCAGTCTGTAATAACAGGGAAATAGAACACTCTCTTCCCTCCCTCCAACATTACCGCCACATCAGGAGGGTGTCATAAAAGGGAAATACAACTGAAAAGAACCATACCTCTCAGACCTTGTTTGAGAAGTCTCTAGAGAAACTCAAAGACAGCAAGGAAGACACAAACAAGGAAATTAGAGGAAATTTTAGCCTCTAACACTTAGAATTATACCAAATAGTAAACAGACTAACTTATAACCAGGTAACTATAAGTGCACACAAATGACCTATTTATCTTAGTTTCCTTTACCTAGTGCATACTTACAAAGCATACTAAAAGATAAAAAAAAAACCATTCTGAAGAAACAGTCATTATCAAAACTGGACTTCTATGTGACAGAAATTTTAGTTTATTTTTCTACAAGAAACTCTATTTAAATATAAAGACAAAGATAGATTAAAACTTGGGTGGTGGAGAAAGACAATATCATACTAGCATTAATCAAAAAAAGCTGGAGTAGCTATATTAATTTCATACAAAGCTGACTTCAGAGCAAGGAAAATTATCAAGGATAAAGAGGATACCATTTAAAGATTGACAAGGGCAATCCTTCAATAAGTCATAATAATTTTTAATGTGTATGCACCTAACAACAAAGTATCAAAATATGTAGGGGAAGCCAATAAAGATGCAAGGAGAAATAGATGAATCTACTATTATAGTTGGAGACTTCAATGATCCTTTATCAGTGACTGAGAAGACAAGATGATGTCATATCCAAAAATTATAATCAGTTTTTCTAGAAACTAAGGAAATTTTAAATTAAAAGACTACATTATAAAGCATAATAACAAAGGATATTTCTATTGTGCTATAATTAGGTACTAATGGAAACCAAAAAATAATGATATAGTAACACATTTGATTTCTCTCTCAACAAAAATAAAATGGAGTAAATGAAAAATAATCTAGGGACTATTTAAAATAGTAAAAAAAAAATCAAAGTAACTTAAAACAAGGAAGAAATTTCAACCACTAAGATTTTATTTTAGGGGTGCCTGGGTGGCAGTTAAGCATCTGCCTTTGGGATTCCTGGTCCGTGAGGAACCTACTTCTCCCTATCTCTCTGTTCCTCCCCCCGACTTCTGCTCTCTCTCTCTCTCTGTCTCTCAAGCAAATAAATAATCTTGAAAAAAAAAAAGATTCTATGGTCAAATAATCTTTGAAAACATATATATTGGAAAAATATACAGTGGAAATATGCAGTGGAAAAAGACAGTCTCTTCAATAAATTTGCTGGGAAGAGTGGACAGCTATGTGTAGAAGAATGAAACTTGACCATTCTCTTACACCATACACAAAGATAAACTCTAAATGGATAAAAGACCTCAACATGAGGCAGGAATCTAGCAAAATCCTAGAGGAGAACATAGGCAGTAACCTCTTCGACATTGGCCACAGCAACTTTTTTCAAGACATGTCTTCAAAGGCAAAGGAAACAAAAGAGAAAATGAACTTTTGGGACTTCATCAAGATCAAAAGCTTCTGCATAGCAAAGGAAATAGTTGATAAAACAAAGAGGCAACTTACGGAATGGGAGAAGATATTCACAAATGACAGTACAAGCAAAGCGCTGATATCCAAGATCTATAAAGAACTCCTCAAACTCAACACACACAAAACAAATAATCATGTCAAAAAATGGGCAGAAGACATGAACAGACACTTCTCCAATGAAGACATACAAATGGCTATCAGACACAGGAAAAAAATGTTCATCATCATTAGCCATCAGGGAGATTAAAATCAAAACCACATTGAGATACCACCTTATGCCAGTTAGAATGGCCAAAATTAACAAGACAGTAAGCAACATGTGTTGGACAGGATGTGGAGAAAGGGTAACCCTCTTACACTGTTGATAGGAATGCAAGTTGGTGCAGCCACTTTGGAAAATAGTGTGGAGATTCCTTAGAAAATTAAAAATAGAGCTTCCCTATGACCCTGCAATTGCACTACTGGGTATTTACCCCAAGGATACAGATGTAGTGAAAAGAAGGGCCATCTATATCCCAATGTGCATAGCAGCAATGGCCACAGTCACCAAACTGGAAAGAACCAAGATGCCCTTCAACGGATGAATGGATAAAGAAGATATGGTCCATATATACAATGAAGTATTATGCCTCCATCAAAAAGGATGAATACCCAACTTTTGTATCAACATGAACGAGACTGAAAGAGATTATGCTGAGTGAAATAAGTCAAGCAGAGAGAGTCAATTATCATATGATTTCACTTACTTGTGGAGCATAAGGAATAACATGGAAGACATTGGGAGATGGAGAAGAGAAGTGAGTTGGGGGAAATCGGAGTGGGGGGACAAACCATGAGAGATTTGGACTCTGAGAAACAAACTGAGGGTTTTTTGAGGGGGGTGAGATTAGCTTGGTGGTAGGTATTACTGAGGGCACGTATTGTATGGAGCACTGGGTGTGGTGCATAAGCAATGAATTTTGGAACACTAAAAAAAGTAAGATTAAATTTAAAAAAATTCTACTTTAACTTAATAAGAGGGCTTCCACCTTGGCTTAGAAATTAGAAGATATTCTGATTTAAGAGAAAAAAATATACAAAGACATTTTGTATTTTACATTATTATAATCTTTAAAAATGTCTTTTCCAACCACATTTTCAGGTTCAGGAAGAGAAAAAAAAACTGGTATTTGAAATATAGAACACTTTATAAATACATCCTCAAGAACCGATTCCAAGTATTTATCTGAATTTGCTGCATCATAGTTAACCTGTAATGCAAAATATCTTCATGTGTTTTCATTTATTAACAAGAGACTTAGCTACTTCATTGACGCTACTGCTCTTTAAGAAGTGCCATCAAACAGATTAAGCTCTTTTGGGGCCAAAACAGAAAAACATACCAAGCATGAGGAAAAGAAATGACAATGTAATGTGAATGCAAATTAAATGAAAATTTTTTAAGAGATTATAGAAAAATACTTCCTGCATTAAAAAAAAGTTGTTTAATTTTTTAAAAATTCCACTGAAAAATCAAGGTTAGAGAAATAGAAAGACAACTTAGTTCTAAATCTTCCATTAATTCTTTTGGGAATAATACAAAGTGATAGGAGAATGAGAAAAAATATTGTATTTTCAACAAAACTAGGAAATGGAGAAAACCTTCAAACTCTGATTGATGTGTAAAGAGTACAAAAGCCATACAAACAGCAAGTTCTCAAATTTTCTTCACCTCCATCATAGTGCTGAAAACTTAGTGAGTATTTGACTAGTCTAAAATATGGGACAAGAGTCTGCAGGCTGTGATAAGACATGATTACTGGCTTGCTGGGTAATGAAACAGCCAGAGGAGTAAGAAGTATTCAGCTAGGTGATTGGCAAATATGTGGAAATTGAGTATACACTGGTGAGAGATAGTGAATCCCTTGGGAAAGCAAAATTAGGTCAAGTTCATATCCTGTTACCAGCTTTTTCTCTCCCAACCCCAGCTAGAATCCACAGAAAATTTGGTAGAACACTACAAAAGTCTCTCTTATGGTACAGAACTGATGTAGGAGAATAGAAATAATGAGATATTTCTTCTGGTCACAATGGAATGAAAATAAAATCAATACCAGAAAAATATATGGAAAATTGCTGAACATCTGGAAATTAGCAACACACATAATCTAAATTTCTATCTTAATACATCAGAAAAATAAAAACAAAGTAAATAGCAAGTTAACAAAAGGAAAACAATAACAAAGATAACAGAAATCCATAAAATTTAAAACAGTAAAACAAAAAGAAATCAATGAAGTCAATGCAACTAAACCTGTTCTTTGGAAAGATTGCTTTGATTGATAATTTTCTTTTTCTTATGCTAGAACCCATTTTTCTTTTATTTTTTTAAATTTAATTTTTCAGTGTTCCAAGATTCATTGTTTATGTATCATATCCAGTGCTCCATATAATATGTGCCCTCCTAAATCTCAAACTAGAAAGATGAAGAATAAAAAAATATATATATATGTATATATCATTATATGAGTCTTAAAGTACCTGATATTATACTTAAGGTACTTAAAGTAATCTGATACTGGACACACACACACACACACACACATACACGAACATAACTGAAGAGAAAACTTACGAAGACTCATACAAATATGTCCCATGTATTTTTGGCAAATAAACAAAAGCATACACATACAAAAAATAAACCTTAAAAAATAATAAACCTTAACACATTCCCTACTTAACATGAAATTTAACTCAGAATCTAACTCAGAAACTCAATTTAACTCAAATGAAAATGCAAAAGTATAAAATCTCTCAAAGGAAACACAACAGAAAATAGGCATGACCTTGGGTTTTGTGATAAGATGTTATATAAAATATCAAGGATAAAATTCATTAAAGAAAACATAATTTGAACTTTATTAATTTTTAAAAAAATTGCTTTGCAAATAACATCATTAAGAGAAAGAAAAGAGCAATCTCAGGATGGGAGAAAATACTTGCAAATCATGTATCTGATCAAGGACTTACACCCAGAAAACGCAAGCAATTCTCAAACCTAGCAGTAAGAAAATAAATAATCCACTTACAAGTGGGCAAAAATCTGAACAGATCTCTCTCCAGAGAAGATATGCAAATGGCAGAAGAGCACATAATTCCACATAATTTCAATTAGGGAAAGCAGATTAAAACAAGCTATCATTACAGTGTCTAAAATGAAAAACCAGCAATACCAAAAGCAGGTGAGGATGTAGAGAAATGAAAGATTTACTCATTGGTATGAGGAAAGTAAAAAGGGTTAGCTGCTTCAGCAGACTGGCAGTTTCTTCCAAAATTACAACATGGACTTACCCCATGACACAGCAAACATAATCCTAGTTACTGATGCACATGGTGAAAATTTATGTCCACACAAAAATCAATATGCACAAGTTTACAGCAACTTTATTCATAATTGCCAAAAACTGAAAGCAGCCCCGATGACGCTCCACAGGTGAATGGATAAACTGTGGAACATCCACACTGTGGTGCTCAGAATCAAAGAGGTGTCAAACCACACAACAACTTGGGTGAATTTTATATGCTTATATCTAAGTGGAAAAAAAAGCCAATCTGAAAAGGCAATTTACTGTATGATACCATTTATATGAAAGTAGGGAAAACTAGTTGAAAATTATCACCCTTCATTTTATTACAGAATTTGATATTTGTGTTTTTGATGGCTAGGAAAGACATTTTATAGCAGTAATGTTTTTAGAGTCCCAAATAAAACCTCCGAGTTGAAGGATTGCTTGGTTTTACTGTGCGCTTTCATTTTGGACCTTTGAAATGAAGACTGATGCCTGCATGTTTATAAAAGCATTTTGGGTTATGGAAACTTTCTTGAGGGTAAGCAGGTTAAACTAGAAGTTTCTATGGCTATGAAAACATGCAGAGTGAAGGGATGATGATTTATTTCTGAATTTCTTCTGTATTTAAATGTTGACTCCCCCTTCCCCTATAGACAAGTATAATAATTCTAAATTGGTTGGAATAAAGTAATTACAGTTTCATGTACTGGCCTTTTTAAGGTACATACATCAACATGAACTTTACTGGAATTAATAAAAGGTTGGATGGGTCTTATAAGCTATGCAAATCACACTATCATAGTGTGATGCTACAACTTTTTGTTTTGACTTATAGAAATAAAGAGGGAAGAAGTAACATCCCACACAGTATAATTCCAGGACTCTTGATGAAAATGAACCCAGCTCTTCCACGGGACTTTCTGCTCAGGAGAGTGTTTACCACAGTACACTAATGGCCAGTAACCCCCACCCAGCATAGTTTTGCTCCTTTCTTCCCTACATATGATTTCATATACTCCTGTGCCTAAATTTGTTATGTTCCTGTATCCATCTAAGTTACTTATTGAACATCTACTTCTGAGGATTTGGGCAAGACCCTGGAATTAAAACATTTAATGCAACTGACATGGCTCTCCCTAAGTGGTGTAAGATTGTGTCCTTCAAAAAGATACGTTAAGAATCAGGAGAAGAGAAGATGGCAGAAAAGCAGCAGGCTGAGACGACATCAAACAGCAGGAGATCAGCTAGATAGCCTATCAAACCATTCCGAACACCTACAAATCCAACAGGAGATCGAAGAGAAGAAAAACAACAATTCTAGGAACAGAAAATCGACCACTTTCTGAAAGGTAGGACCAGCAGAGAAGTGAATCCAACACGACGGGAAGATAGACCCCAGGGGGAGGGGCCGGCTCCCGGCAAGTGGCGGAGCACAAAATCAGGACTTTTAAAAGTCTGCTCCATGGAGGGACATCACTCCAGAGACTAAACTGGGGTGGAGACCTCACGGGGTGAAGACCTCACGGGGACAACGTGGACTCAGGTCCCGCGGGGTCACAGAAGGATCGGGGGTGTCTGAGTGTCACAGAGCTCACAGATATTAGAGCGGGGAAACCGGCTGCGAAGACAGAGCCAAGGTTTCCTAGTGGTCTGTGACACGGACCAGTGCTCTGTGCGAGGGGTCCCCACAAGATCCGGGGAGACTCCGACCCGGGAGAGCTCAGGGATCTACGGGGTTCAGAGACTCCAGTGGGACTCTGCCAGAGACAGAGACGCTTGGTCACAGGCTGGGTGAGATCTGAGCGCTCCCAGAAGCCAGTGAGACGGGACTGCTTACGCACGATTTTCTCTGAGCACAGACTCCAGGCACGCGCGGTCTCCGAGCACAAACAGGGGCTGGGGAGACCGGAGGGATTAAACGCTTTTCTCTGAAGGCGCACTGAAGACTGGGGTCCCTAGCTCTCGGCTCCTCTGAACCGGAGATTGGGAGGCCGCCATTGTCATTCCCATCCTCCGGAACTCTATGGAAAGTGTTCAGGGAACAAAAGCTCCCGAAAGCGAACCTGAGAGGATTACTTAGCCCGGCCCCTGGTAAGGGCGGTGCAATTCCGCCTGGGGCAAAGACACTTGAGAATCACTACAACAGGCCCCTCCCCCCAGAAGATCAAAGAAATCCAGCCAAGACCAAGTTCACTTAACAAGGAGAACAGCGGATTCTTATCTGGACAAAAGGACAAGGTGGAAAAACTCACCACAAAAAAGAAAGAGCAGGAGACAGGACTGAAGGCTAGGGACCTAATCAATACAGACATTAGTAATATGTCAGATCTGGAATTCAGGATGACGATTCTCAAGGTTCTAGCCGGGCTCAAAAAAGGCATGGGAGATATTAGAGAAACCCTGTCAGGAAAAAATAAAATCCCTTTCTGGAGAAATAAAAGAACTAAAATCTAATCAAGTTGAAATAAAAAAAGCTATTAATGAGGTGCAATCAAAAATGGAGGCTCTTACTGCTAGGATAAATGAGGCAGAATACAGAATTAGTGATATAGAAGACCAAATGACAGAGAATAAAGAAGCTGAGCAAAAGAGAGACAAACAACTACTGGACCACGAGGGGAGAATTTGAGAGATAAGTGATACCATAAGACGAAACAACATTTGAATAATTGGGATTCCAGAAGAAGAAGAAAGAGAAAGAGGAGCAGAAGGTATACTGGAGAGGATTATTGTAGAGAATTTCCCTAATATAGCAAGGGGAACAAGCATCAAAATCCAGGAGGTGCAGAGAACACCCCTCAAAATCAATAGGAATCGGTCCACACCCCGCCATCTAATAGTAAAATTTACAAGTCTTAGCGACAAAGAGAAAATCCTGAAAGCAGCACGGGACAAGAAGTCTGTAACGTACAATGGTAAAAATATTAGATTGGCAGCCGACTTATCCACAGAGACCTGGCAGGCCAGAAAGAACTGGCATGATATATTCAGAGCACTAAACGAGAAAAACATGCAGCCAAGAATACTTTATCCAGGTAGGGTATCATTGAGAATAGAAGGAGAGATAGAAAGCTTCCAGGACAAACAAAAACTGAAAGAATTTGTAAACACCAAACCAGCTCTACAGGAAATATTGAAAGGGGTCCTCTAAGCAAAGAGAGAACCTAAAAGTATTACCAGAAAGGAACAGAGACATTATACAGTAACAATCACCATACAGGCAATACAATGGCACTGAATTCATATCTCTCAATAGTTACCCTGAATGTAAATGGGCTAAATGCCCCAATCAAAAGACACACGGTTTCAGAATGGATAAAAAAACAAAACCCATCCATATGCTGCCTACAAGAAACTCATTTTAGACCTGAAGACACCTCCAGATTGAAAGTGGGGGGGTGGAAAACAATTTACCATGCTAATGGACATCAGAAGAAAGCTGGGGTGGCAATCCTTATATCAGATCAATTAGATTTTAAGCCAAAGACTATAATAAGAGATGAGGAAGGACACTTCATCATACTCAAAGGGTCTGTCCAACAAGAAGATCTAACAATTTTAAATATCTATGCCCCTAACATGGGAGCAGCCAACTATATAAACCAATTAATAACAAAATCAAAGAAACACATTGACAAGAATACAATAATAGTTGGAGACTTTAATACACCCCTCACTGAAATGGACAGATCATCCAAGCAAAAGATCAACAAGGAAATAAAGGTCTTAAATGACACACTGGACGAGATGGACATCACAGATATATTCAGAACATTCTACCCCAAAGCAACAGAATACACATTCTTCTCTAGTGCCCATGGAACATTCTCCAGAATAGATCACATCCTGGGTCATAAATCAGGTCTCAACAGGTATCAAAAGATTGGGATAATTCCCTGCATATTTTCAGACCACAATGCTCTGAAGCTAGAACTCAATCACAAGAGGAAATTTGGAAAGAGCACAAATACATGGAGACTGAACAGCATCCTTCTAAAAAATGAATGGGTCAACCAGGAAATTAAAGAATTGAAAAAAACCATGGAAACAACTGATGATGAAAACACAACTGTCCAAAATCTGTGGGACACAACAAAGGCAGTCCTGAGAGGAAAATATATAGCGATACAAGCCTATCTCAAGAAACAGGAAAGGTCTCAAATACACAACCTAACCCTACACCTTAAGGAACTCGAGAGAGAACAACAAAGAAAGCCTAAACCCAGATGGAGAAGAGAAATAATAAAGATCAAAGCAGAAATCAGTGAAATAGAAACCAAAAAAACAATAGAACAAATCAATGAAACTAGGAGCTGGTTCTTTGAAAGAATTAATAAGATTGATAATCCCCTGGCCAGACTTATCAAAAAGAAAAGAGAAAGGACCCAAATAAATAAAATCATGAATGACAGAGGAGAGATCAAAACCAAAACCAAAGAAATACAAACAATCATAAGAACATATTATGAACAACTCCATGCCAACAAATTTGACAATCTGGAAGAAATGGATGCTTTCCTAGAGACATATAAACTGCCAAAACTGAACCAGGAAGAAATAGAAAACCTGAATAGGCCCATAACCAGTAAGGAGATTGAAACAGTCATCAAAAATCTCCCAACAAACAAAAGCCCAGGGCCAGATGGCTTCCCAGGGGAATTCTACCAAACATTTAAAGAAGAATTAATTCCTGTTCTCCTGAAACTGTTCCAAAAAATAGAAATGGAAGGAAAACTTCCAAACTCATTTTATGAGGCCAGCATAACCTTGATCCCCAAACCAGACAAGGATCCCATCAAAAAAGAGAATTACAGACCAATATCCTTGATGAACACAGATGCGAAAATTCTCACCAAAATACTAGCCAATAGGATCCAACAGTACATTAAAAGGATTATTTACCACGACCAAGTGGGATTTATTCCAGGGCAGCAGGGTTGGTTCAACATCCGCAAATCAATCAATGTGATACAGTACATTAACAAAAGAAAGAACAAGAACCATATGATACTCTCAATAGATGCTGAAAAAGCATTTGACAAAGTGCAACATCCCTTCCTAATCAAAACTCTTCAAAGTGTAGGGATAGAAGGCACATACCTCAATATTATCAAAGCCATCTATGAAAAACCCACGGCAAGTATCATTCTCAATGGAGGAAAAACTGAGAGCTTTTCCGCTAAGGTCAGGAACACAGCAGGGATGTCCGCTATCACCACTGCTATTCAACATAGTACTAGAAGTCCTAGCCTCAGCAATCAGACAACAAAAAGAAATTAAAGGCATCCAAATCGGCAAAGAAGAAGTCAAACTATCGCTCTTTGCAGATGATATGATACTATATGTGGAAAACCCAAAAGGCTCCACTCCAAAACTGCTAGAGCTTGTACAGGAATTCAGTAAAGTGTCAGAATATAAAATCAATGCACAGAAATCAGTTGCATTTCTTTACACCAACAAGAAGACAGAAGAAAGAGAAATTAAGGAGTCAATCCCATTTACAATTACACCCAAAACCATAAGATACCTAGGAATAAACCTAACCAAAGAGGCAAAGAATCTATACTCAGAGAACTATAAAGTACTCATGAAAGAAATTGAGGAAGACACAAAGAAATGGAAAACTGTGCCATGCTCATGGATTGGAAGAATAAATATTGTGAAAATGTCTATGCTACCTAAAGCTATCTACACATTTAATGCAATGCCTATCAAAATCCCATCCAATTTTTTCAAAGAATTGGAACAAATAATCCTAAAATTTATATGGAACCAGAAAAGACCTCGAATAGCCAAAGGAATATTGAAAAAGAAAACCAAAGTTGGTGGCATCACAATTCCAGACTTCAAGCTCTACTACAAAGCTGTCATCATTAAGACAGTATGGTACTGGCACAAAAACAGACACATAGATCAATGGAACAGAATAGAGAGCCCAGAAATAGACCCTCAACTCTATGGTCAACTAATCTTCGACAAAGCAGGAAAGAATATCCAATGGAAAAAAGACAGCCTCTTCAACAAATGGTGTTGGGAAAATTGGACAGCCACATGCAGAAAAATGAAATTGGACCATTTCCTTACACCACACACGAAAATAGACTCAAAATGGATGAAGGACCTCAACGTGAGAAAGGAATCCATCAAAATCCTTGAGGAGAACACAGGCAGCAACCTCTTCGACCTCAGCCGCAGCAACTTCTTCCTAGGAACAACGCCAAAGGCAAGGGAAGCAAGGGAAAAAATGAACTATTGGGACTTCATCAAGATCAAAAGCTTTTGCACAGCAAAGGAAACAGTCAACAAAACCAAAAGACAACTGACAGAGTGGGAAAAGATATTTGCAAATGACATATCAGATAAAGGGCTAGTATCTAAAATCTACAAAGAGCTTAGCAAACTCAACACCCAAAGAACAAATAATCCAATCAAGAAATGGGCAGAGGACATGAACAGACATTTCTGCAAAGAAGACATCCAGATGGCCAATAGACACATGAAAAAGTGCTCCACATCACTGGGCATCAGGGAAATACAAATCAAAACCACAATGAGATACCACCTCACACCAGTCAGAATGGCTAAAATGAACAAGTCAGGAAATGACAGATGCTGGCGAGGATGTGGAGAAAGGGGAACCCTCCTACACTGTTGGTGGGAATGCAAGCTGGTGCAACCACTCTGGAAAACAGCATGGAGGTTCCTCAAAAAATTGAAAATAGAGCTACCTTATGACCCAGCAATTGCACTACTGGGTATTTACCCTAAAGATACAAACGTAGTGATCCAAAGGGGCACGTGTACCCGAATGTTTATAGCAGCAATGTCCACAATAGCCAAGTTATGGAAAGAACCTAGATGTCCATCAACAGATGAATGGATAAAGAAGAGGTGGTATATATATACAATGGAATACTATGCAGCCATCAAAAGAAATGAAATCTTACCATTTGCGATGACATGGATGGAACTAGAGCGTATTATGCTTAGCAAAATAAGTCAGCTGGAGAAAGACAACTATCACATGATCTCCCTGATATGAGGAAGTTGAGATGCAACGGGGGTGGGGGTTAGGGTGGTAGGAAAAGAAAAAATG
>ML109551.1:0-16988 GCA_003697995.1 Taxidea taxus jeffersonii
AATAGTTTACTTCTCTGTGAGTATTATAGGTTCTAGGTCTGTTACAAAGTTCTCTTTCCTTCTGCGTTCTTTCTCTGACAGAAATCCCAACACATGGGAAGATACATACCTAGTAGTATTAAGGCTTACAATGTAAGCAAACATGTTAATGTCCCTTAAAGGTGCATCGCATGGTTGTAATCTGAATTTTGCTCTTCTGTTGCTGAACCTATGTACATTTTGAACCTTTGGGCTTGTTTTAGAATAAAGGATTTTTTAAGTATTTTATTAAAGCTGTCAGAAAAGATTCTGTTGGGCTTAAACATCTCATGTGCTGCTCTAGTTCAATTACAAGATTAGGTACAATATTATTTTCATCCTTGACATAACTTTCACAATGTTTGAAGTTTTGAGCATCACATATCTACCATTATCATTCTAAGCATAGGATTTCTTTTTTTTTTTTAGTTCTCTTTCTCTGTCTTCACTCCTTTCACTACTTTCCTGCTTCCCTCCTTTCTTCTATTATTCTCTTATTTGAGGTTTTGTTGTCCTTTCTTGGCGTTTTCTCTAGTTAGAAGTCACAGGGTATCTTTTCTATCCTTTTCATCATTATTTCTTGTTGTTGCAAATCCATGTATATACCATCATGATTCTGTGAATCACAATGCTAAAAATACTTACAGCATTCTTCATATGACTACATTATGGGAATAAATGAAGGAAGAACATATTTTACTTTTTAAAGTCCTGATTAATGATATCTCATCTTTTCTGGGTACTTTTGGCTAGTGAAATTCCATTAAGAGAAAGAAAAAAAGAAATCAATAATAGAAATTATTGTATCTACATTATTTTTTTAATCTACATATTTGATTTAGGGACCTTACTCAGATATTCATATAAATCTATGTGTTTTGACAAAGGGAATTATGAATTTTAAATATTCTTCTAAAATATACCTGATATATTCAAATATATCAAATATATCTTAATTTATTAGTACTATATTGACCTCCTCTATGAAGATAGACTGTTTTATCAGATAAAGCATAGTAAGTCATTTTAAAATATGTATCTGTATTTATCAGAAAGAAATGATGCTCAAGAAGTTTATTTTGGACTTATATATATATATATAATGTATTATCCTCTTTTCTATGATGTCCATGAAAGTTTTTCTAATGTTGCTAATTCTTTTGATTCTTCTTTTTTTTAAAATCCTTTTGATTCTGCTTTCTGTAGACGGGACAGTAAATATCTCTTTTTGTTAAAGATTTATTTTCTGTGCCAACATAATCGAGTCAATCAATAAAACATAATGTTTCCCCAGGTATTCTGCTATGCATAACACATTTTATCAACAAGTGCACATTAAGAAAACACCTAAATCCCCCTCTGACGGACATGTCACCTTAGAGACTTAAAATAATAACAATAATATTAGCCATATGTCTATAGTTTGGAATTTAAATAGCTAAGTCCTTTTTTTTTTTCTTATACAAAGTTACTTGGACATTTCTGATCTGGAGTCCAAACATAAGTTTCCCAAAACTAAAACGGTAGATTCTATGAAGAATTTTTGGTAAAATATCAGCAAGATGTTGGGATAGTGCTCTTCCTCTCACAGAAACATCGATTTGAACAATTATCCATGCATGAAAATCCCTTCACAAGGTCTAAGGACCCAGGTGAGAGATTACAGCTCCTGAGTGGAGCACAGAAACAAGAAAAGACACATTCGAGAGAATAGGAGCAGCAGTTTTGCATTATCCCAGTCACCCTGCCCCCAAATCTGGGCAGACAGCATAGAGGGTTTCCCCATAGATTGAGGGGAAAGGAATGAGCACCCGATTTCATCCCAGACACCAGCACCAGACCCTCATAGTCCAGACTTTTGATTGCCCCAGCACTAGGAGGGCCTCAGAGATCTAACCTCTAGGCAGAGTCCCATGGCCCCAGGCTCCTGGCCCACCCAGTGCCAGTCAGGCCCCTGAAGACACAGCCTCTAGTCCAGCTTTGAGGAGCCCAGACTTCCAACCCCCCAGAGCCAGGCCTGCTCTCTTAACTAGGATGAAAGACTTAAATGTAAGTCCTAAAACCTTAAAACTGTTGGAAGAAACTATAGGGAAAAAGCTTCTTAACATTGGTATAGGCGATTACTTTTTGGACAAGACCCCAAAAACACATGCCTAAAAGCAAAATTAGACAAATGGTACTGCATCAAATGACAAGGCTTCTGCATAGTAAACGAACAGTCAGCATAGTGAAGGGACAGCCTACAGAGTGAGAGAACATATCTGCAAACCACATATCTGGTAAGAGGTTGATATCCAAAATATACATAAAATTAAAGCAGAAAATGGTAGGTAGCCTGCTCCATCGGGATCCTCCAGCTCACTTTCCCTTGTTTGGTCTGCCATATTTCTAGAAGTGGCAGTGGGGACAAATTACCACAATCTTGGCACCTTAAAATAACATCCATCTAACAACTTAGAGTTTCCACAGGTAAGAAGTTCAGATGAGCTGAACTTGGTTCTCTGTACAGACTCTCACAGGTCAAAATCTAGATATTGAACAAGTCTGGGTGCTTATCTGAAGGCTCTGGGGGATCATCTGTTTCTGGGCTCATTCAAGATTCCACCAGAATTCATTTCCTTCTCATCTGTTCCATGTGGCCCCCTTTACCTTTAAGTGAACTGTAGCAGGTAAAGGGTTTCTTAAGAATGTGGGAGCATAAAGTAGCATGCATGGCTGAGCCCCTTTTTGGTTCTACCTTTCAGAGCTATCTCACTGTACAAGGAATGCATTTCCCACCACCGTTCACCATGCAGAAAGAGAATCTGGGCCTGTGGGAAGCCCTGTGGTGGCTCAGTTATCCCAACAACAGCATGGAGCAATCTGTCAAGGTGGGGACAAAGGGAGAGCAAGCCAACGTACTGCAGATTGGAAGCTACATACTTTAAAAGGCTTTAAAGGTAATTAAATGGCATTGTGTCCTCTCCCCTCATATGCTTGACTCTCACTTGCTGAGCTCACAACAAGCCCAGTACTTTCCTTTTTTTTTTTTTAGATTGATTATTTATTTATTTATTTATTTATTTATTTATTTATCTGACAGAGAGAGAGAGCGAGCGAGCACAAGTAGGCAGAGCGGCAGGCAGAGGGAGAGAGAGAAACAGGCTCTCTGCCGAACAGGGAGCCTGATGTGGGACTCCATCCCAGGACCCTGGAATCATGATCTGAGCTGAAGGCAGCGGCTTAACCGACTGAGCCACCCGGCACCTCAAGCCCAGTACTTTCAAACTTCACAAGCCCCGAAACCTCAGTTTTGGTCCATCCTGAGTTGATTAAACTCTACGCTATCAACTCACACACCCAAGAACAAACAAGAGTGGTTAAATAAACAAATGCCAGTTCTGGAATTTAAAATGCAGTGTGCTTTTTTCAGGGACAGTAATGCATGTCTACTATCTAGGGCACCATGTTCTCTGGGATAAGGCTCCATGAGCATCTGAAAAATTAGGTAGGAGGTTGATTGATGGGTCTGATTTTAAACAAAGCAAACTAGATGATCTTGAGGGATATTCTATCTAGGTCACGGAAAACTCTGATGAAATGTTTTATTTTTGTTTTATTCTTATATTTTAGAATCAGAGAATTTCTCTTTGAGACCTGATCTTGCCATTTGCTGTATAAACTTTGGTAAGTTTAACTTTTCTGAATTTCAATGAATTCAGCTCTAAAACATGAATAATACGACCTGCTTCATAAGGTTTTTAAGAGAATTAAATGATACATATCATAGTAGTTAATCCAGTGCCTGCCAAATGATAATTGTGTGTATGTATGCACACATATGTATATAATTTATTATATATTCTACCTCCTTTCATAGGCATAAACAATAAACAAGTTCTTCATCTGCGGTATCTTTTATGATCTCTAATAATTGTTCTCTTTTTATATTAGTGCATCTTTAATTTCTTTCTCAGATCTATTATTATAGCATTCTCTTATTATTCTCTTATATCTCTTTTCAACAATCATGTTTTAGTCACACGTTCATAACTTGGCTCTGTTTGGACTTGGATGATTTTCTTTCTTCTCTTAAAAACTCCATTTTCTCTCATGTGATTAAATAGCACCCTGTGCTTTTCTTTATGTACTTTATCAAGTTTGTACATTTTATCTCTGCTTAAAAAACACTTTGTTTACTATAGTATCTAATAACCAACACAGTGCCAGGTATGTAGTTGGTTGTCAATAAATATTGAAAGAATAAATAAGAGAGTGAATGAATGAATGAATGAATGAACGAAAAACATTCCCAGTTGAATTAGGTCTTGTTGCTTTCTCAGAATATATGGCTTCAAGTTTTGGAGCACACTACTATTTCCTTCCTGATGCATTTGTGAATGACTAATTAGTATTAGCCTGGGACCATAAACTCAGATGCTTACAAAGTCTGAGAAGTAATATACAGGAAGTATAAGGGGCCATGAATAAAATGACAAATGGCAGTTGGCAGTCTTTCTCAGTGTCAGAGAGGATGTTCGTTGTGGTAGGAATTTGGTAACTGGGACATCTGGGTGGCTCAGTTGGTTAAGCCACTGCCTTTGCTCAGGTCATGATCCTGGAGTCCCTGGATCGAGTCACTCATCGGGCTCCCTGCTTGGCAGGAATCTGCTTCTCCCTCTGACCCTCCCCTTTTCATGCCCTCTCTCTCTCTTTCTCATATTCTCTCTACCAAATAAATAAATAAGATCTTAAGAAAAATAAGGAATTGTGGTAATTGGAAAGATGTGCCCTTTATAAAGGTGAGCGACCCTTCTCACCAGCAATTATACATATATATTTTTTAATTGTGTTATGTTAGTCATCATACAATACATCATTAGTTTCTGATGTAGTGTTCCAAGACTCATTGTTTACATATAAGACCCAGTGCTCCATGTAACACATGCCCTCCTTAATACCTACCACCAGGCTCACCCATCCCTCTCCCCTCTAAAACCCTCAGCCTGTTTCTTGGAGTCCACAGTCTCTCGTGGTTCATATCCCCCTCCAATTTCTCCCACTTCACTTTTCCCTTCCTTCTCCTGATGTTCTCCATGTCATTCCTTATGTTCCACAAGTAAGTGAAACCATATGATAATTGACTTTCTCTGCTTAACTTATTTCACTCAGCACAATCTCCAGTCCCATCCATGTTGATGCAAAAGTTGGGTATTCATTTATCTGATGCCTGAGTAATATTCTACTGTATATATGAACCACATCTTCTTTATCCATTCATCTCTTGAAGGCATCTCGGCTCTTTCCACAGTTTGGCTACTATTGCCCTGGGGTCTTTCTCCTATTGTTTTATTTTGTGTAGCTTTAATAACTGATGACCCAAATACGTTTTAGAAGATAAAACCTTTCATTAAATGGATAATCATGTAATGGCTTATAAGCCATTATAAGTCCTATAAGCCATTATAGGACTAGAGACTAAGAGAAGGCTCCTGTCACTCTAGAGCCACAGACAAGGGAGCCATTTTGACAAAGACTATAAGACTTACTAAAGCCTATATCCAAAGTCATCACCAGGGTTTCTCTGCTATGCAACTGCAAGTATTAAATTGTATATCTTCACAGTAAAAGGAAAAGATGGTGTTAAGAGCAATAGGTCCTAAGACAAGAAACTTACACAAGACAACACATTATAAGGTGCTTTAATCAGAACGTTAAGTGAAAATTAGGCACAAAAAGGAAATTAAAAACATCAGGAAACACTTTGAAAAATGTCACTTTTGCTCAGTAACCTTTGATTCATTTTGCTATTTGATACCCACAAAAATCAGACACCATGATGGATTCAGTTAGTTATAGGATGCATTTAATATGTAATTTAATTGCATTTCCAATGTCGTGGGATATCTATTATTCTGAGAGAGAGAAAAGTCCTAATTCACTGGGGTTGATATACGCATCGGGATAGTCTTAAAAGAATAATTCAGCATTCTCTTTTCAAGTCTGACTTCAAAGCACCACTGATAGATAAAGCAAGGCAGAGTGTAATTAAAACCAATTAAATTCAAACAAAAGCAAAATTGTTTTAAGTATATTCATCATCCAGTTTGAATCTTATTATGATATTCGTTTCTCCTTCATTTCAGGGAACATCATTTTGTTAGTGTAGGGATACATCTTAGAGTGGGAGGTGAGGGAGGGGTCTATATACTATTATGGAACTCCATTACTTCTGAGGACTTGAAACAACAATGAAAAGAAAAGCTATGATTAAAATCACAGATGCCTTTGTGTTTATTTATTTGTCTGCAATGTTATAGATCATAAGTAATATGTATGTGTAGTATTTTATACCTGTGTATAGGATGTATGCATATTGTCCAACAGTCATTGTGTTTTATTATTTTTAAAATTTTTTTATTCCTTTTTTGTCATTGTGCTTTAATAGACAGGGTATGAGGATTAGATTAGAGGGAATTAAAAAAAAAATCAGTTGGTGGTCAGGAGTGGCAAGCAACAGGTTGTATGAATTCTCACTTCAAATTTGAATACTTGGGGCACCCAGGTGGCTCAGTTGGTTAAGTGTCTGCCTTCAGCTCAGGTCGTGATCCCAGGGTTCTGAGATCTGGGTAGGTACTATCAGGGCTCCCTGCTCAGCAGGGAGTCTGCTTCTCCCTCTGCCCCTCCCCCTGCTCATGCTCTTTCTCTGTCAAAAAAATAAATAAATAAGATCTTTTTAAAAAAATGAATACTTTGTGAAGCCACTTTTAATTTATTAGTCACCAAGTCAAAAATACAGTTCTTATTTATGGGAAAGGCCAGTTACCACATTATAGTATACCATGAATGAACAGGTGAGTGTTTATACCAAAGATCTGCTAACAAGAAACGTTTTTTAGTTTGCCTGGATTTCATAATCACCATATACTAAATGTGTCCGCCTCAAAATTCATATGCTGAAACTTAATTCTCAATGTGATCATATGAGGAGGTAAAGCCTTTGGGTCATGAGGCTGGAGCCCTCATGTATGGCAATAGCACCCTTATAAAAGAGAGGGCGCTGAACTCCATCACCCCTTCCTCCGTGTGGAGAGATGGCCGTCAAGGGAGCTGGTTCTCACCAGATATGAAATTTGATCGTGCCTTGATTTTTTAAGACTTCGCATTCTCTAGAACTGTGAAGTTGAATTTTATTATTTAACCCACAGGGTCTCTGGTATTTTTGTGTGAATGGGCTAAGATAAGAATAAAATTGTTTCTCTCCTTTTTGAAGTATAACAGTTTTTTTTTTTTTCAGTCAAAGGGGAGAAAATGTTTTCTTTCCAATTTAAAGGTAGAAGAAATAATTTACTTCACAAAAAAGAAAGCCAGGGAATATTCAACTCCAAGAACTGTCCTCTTGGAATAAAGTGTTAGGAAGACTGATGGCTACTTGAATGACAAAACCACAATCACAATAAACACACACACACACACAAATTAAAACAGCAACAACTCGTAGTTCTACCCTTGTTAGCAAACTCACAGGTGGAAGACACTTACATGAAAAGTGATGTAGGTTTTTGTTTACTTCCAGACATGTGTGCCTAAGCAATTCCTGCTACTGATATATTATAAAGGTTTTTTGGCTGTGAGAAAGAAGGAAATACTGCCATCTGCAACAACATGGCTAGACCTTGAGGGCATTATGCTAAGGGAAATAAGCCATACAGAGAAAGACAAATAGTGCATGATATTACTTATATGGGGAATCTAAAAAAAAAAAAAAAAAAAAAAAACCTCAAAAACAAAAACAAATTCATAGAAACAGAAGAGTAGAAAAGTATTCGTCAGGGACTTGGCGGGGGAGGGGGACGCAGAATAAGGAAAATTTGGTAAAAGGGTACGAACTTTCTATTGTAAGATGAATAAGAATGGAGTTCTAGTGTATAACACTGTGACTACAGTTGATACACTGTAGTGTATCGTTGCAAGTTGTTAAGAGAGTAGAACTTAAATATTCTCATTTTTAAAAAGATGAGTATGACAGGTGGTGGACATGAATGTGTCAACTCAGTGGGAGAATTCTTTCATGATGTATACAGTTACCAAGTCACCACAGGGCACACTTTAAATGTCTTAAATTTTAGGTGTCAATGATACTTCGATTAGGCTGAAATTATGAAAAATATATTTGTAACATATTCTGGAGTAGCAGCATCTTGGAGTTTGTAATATTTCAGATATGAGTTGGACATGTGATTGATGAGGTATCCAGAAAGGACTAGATACTCAAATGAACAGTCATGTAGGGGTGGGGGATGAGAGGAGGATAATCAGCATTCCCAATTCTTTCTAGAGCTAACATTCCATTGCAGAATATTTATATCTTGATTGTTGCCATCGCTATTCTTTATCACGTCATAATTTGACGTGTCTCTTCTTAGATCATACTAATTTTGTAAAGCAGAAAACTTAAAGCACTTTTTTGCTATTTATTAGTCATAAATTCATAAGTACAGAATGTTAGAGGGGTCTCTAACGTTGGGGGAGAGGGACTTTATTTACTTGCCAGGTAAGGAAAATGAGGTCCAAAAAAGATAATCAGTGGGTCACCAGGATGGCTCAGTCAGTTAAGCATCTGCCTTCAGCTCAAGTCATAATCCCAGGGTCCTGGAATCAAGCCCCACATCAGGCTCTCTGCTTTGTAGAGAGCCTCTCCCTCTCCTTCTGCCTGCTACTCCCCCTGCTTATGCTATAAATAAATAAATAGATAGATAAATAAATAAATAATTTAAATAAAATAAAATGTCCCTCAAAAAAGATAATCAATTTGCATCATGTCACCCAGTGTGGTAGACAGAATACTGGGTCCCCAAAGATGTCCACATCCTAATTCCTGAAAAAATCTTGCTGAAATCAGAAGGGTCTTTGCAGATGTAGTTAAATAGAGGACTTGAGATGGTCACATTATTCTGGGTTACCCAGAGAAAGGCAGGAGGGCAGAGTGAGAGAGTGACAGTTAAGACTTCAGAAGCAGAATTAAGAAGCCAGAAAATTCAGAACGGATTCCCCCCTCCAGTTTCCAAAAAGGAATGCAGTCTTGCTCATCTATTGAAGACATCTGACCTTGAGACAATGAATGTGTATTTTTTTAATGCACTAAATTTGTGATGACCTGTTACAGCAGCAATAAAAAGCTAATATCCCCAACAGTGAAGTTGTATAAGCAAGTCTAAAAACAGTGGGTCCTAACTCAAGTTCTGTGGCTATTCTACTATATCATATTACACTTGCGAGTCTGTACTATCAGTACACATGGATGTTCTAACCAGATCATTTTATCCCAAGTTAACTTACATTTATGGAGCCCTTGCTATGTGAAATTTTCAGGACCAGGTGCTAGATGAGAACATATATGAAAAAGGAATATGTGTACACATATGAACAATCATACCTGTAATAATGCCATTTAATGTAATAGCATAAAATCCTCTCTCCTTTAGAATCTGCACAAGCTAGATATCTTTACTAGGCTGTTAGCACTTCATTGAGAATCTTAGTTATACGACCCTTTATTTTATTTTATTTTTAAATTTAAGATGTTTATTGTTTCAAGGCTGAAACCAAAAATGCTTTTGTAATTTTTTAATGACATGATGGCTTTTTCTCAAATTTGCAACCCTTTAAGAATATATTTGGTCTACCCTACCATAGCCATTCACAAATGACTACAGACTACACTTCTAATTTTTTTTCAGTTTTTTTTTTTTTAAGATTTTATTTATTTGACAGAGATCACAAGTAGGCAGACAGGCAGGCAGAGACAGAGAAGGGGAAGCAGGAACTCTGTCACGCAGAGAGCCCGATGTGGGGCTCGATCCCAGGACCCTGAGATCATGACCTGAGCCGAAGGCAGAGGCTTTAACCCACTGAGCCACCCAGGCGCCCCTACCCTTCTAATTTTTACATAAAACAACATAAACATAAATTAAATACTATAAATTAATCTGAATCATGTGAAATAGCAGATATCTGATGCCTTCTGAAATGTGGAAATGGCAATTTTATATAGTTCAATTATATAAATGTCTGTGGCAGCCACTGTAACATACTGCCCAGTTGCCCCCTCAGTGAGAGATTTGCTGTCCCCCCCTTTTTTTTAAGATTATTTATTTATTTATTTGACAAACAGAGATAACAAGTAGGCAGAGAGGCAGGTAGAGAGAGAAAGGAGGAAGCAGGCTCCCTGCTGAGCAGAGAGTCCAATGCAGGGCTCGATCCCAGGACCCTAGGATCATGAACTGAGCTGAAGGCAGGAGCCACTGAGCCACCCAGGAGCCCCTGTTTTGTTATTGTTGTTGTTTTTAATATTTTCTTTATTTGTTTGAGAGAGAGCAAGAGTGCATGAGCAAGGGAGGGGCAGAGTGAGAGGGACAAGCAGAACCCCCACTGAGCGGGGAGCCTGCCAGGGTGCTCTATTCCAGGACCCCAACATCATGACCTGAGGCAAAGTCAGGAACTTAAACTGAGCCACCCAGGTACATCTTGCTGCCCTGTTTTGAAGGTGCTGTAAGCCCTTGAATATTAAGCCTGAAGTCATACAGTGCCTAGATCCAGTGACCGACATAGGAGTGTAGAGTTTAGGCCATCTTGTCCCAAGTGGGGACACCTCTGAAAGGTCATCTTAGTTCTAGAACTTCCTATGAATTGAGCTATTGCTGTTATGAGACCTGCATCACAACTTTACACCTATTTCTCCCTGGTCCTGCTTCCTTTTCCTTTCTTCCACAAAGTCATCCTAAGGGCACTCCTGAATAAACATCCTGCATTCTTAGCTCCCAGAGAAACCAACTTGCAATAATGCCACTTAATATAATAACATATAAAATTCCATGATATATAAAAGTTCAGTGTTGTGTCTGTGCTACTACGATGATGTCACGGGATGGCTAGGAAACTGCCATCAGGAGTCAACCTTCATTTGTATTGTTCCAGTGTGTCTATGATGTGTTTATTATGGAACTGTCCATTTCTCATGGGCTGATGATATACATCACATCAACACTGGCTGTGTTTTATGGAGTAGTAACAAAAATATAAGTCAGGGCTGTCCAATCTTGCCACCCTTGTCTTTGTGCCTCAGTTTCCTATTCTACAAAATATAGATAATGATGGGTGCCACTTGATCTGCTGATTGTGATGATGTAAAGGTTACATGAGTTAATACTTGTAAAATCTTCGAATGGTACCTGACATTTAGTAACCACTCAACAAAGGTTGGGTGTTAGCTATTATTTCCAGGTACGAAGTCCCAAGAGTTTCTTTTGTACCATCAATCTCTCTTCATTGACTCTTGACCTTTCAGTATACAAATGTTCTCAGCCTCCTACATGAACAAACATGCAAGAAAACAACTAATGTCCTTTGTCTTTTCTTTCCCTCTTTTAGTTACCCTATTATTTTCCTTTTTATTGTTTTATAACAGGTTGACCTCTAGTCATCACTTTCTCATGATCCATCCAGCCCTAAAAGAACCTGCCCCCCTACTCCCCATTTTCATCCATTTGGTTAACAGGAAGAAAAGCTACAGAATCCAGTTACCCTCTCCAATCCTGTTTAAAGTTTTGTCTGATTTTATCACTTAAATACTCCATTCAGGAAGCCTTTAGTCTTTGTGATAAAAATGTTCAGCCTCCCTCAGAGCCACCCATTCCTTCTCTAGTATAGGGTATCTCCATGAAGGGAATTTCTCTCAATAGTTGAAGAGCCAGAATCCTTGGCATAATGCCTTCTTACTCCTGTGATCTCTGGGACTTCATTCCATGTCCACCTGTGTGTTGCTTGTCGTGTTGGCATTTGTGGCTAAGAGAAATTGTCATCTAATCTCCTGTGGCTTGTTAGATCTCCCTCCATAATTCTTCCTCTATTATCTGACCAATGAGTGTCTATAGACTTCCAGATCCAACCATTATCTCTCTAGCCTGCAGGTCTGATGATTGGCCTTGAACTATAGAAGCTAATCACCTCTATCTTCAAACCCTTACCATTAAACTTCTATCACTCTGTCTTGCCTGAATAGGCTTAACTAGCTAGTATACTTATCCATCCCCACCAAATAGGTGCTCAGAGAGCAGAAATCAGTAGTTCAATTTTGACATCTTTGCCTACCTATTCTTTTTATTTTCTCCCAACTGCTCTAGGACTAAAAAGGGGGGATTTTCTGTTGTCTCCTCTCCTCATCCCTATCTTGTATCATTTTCTTTTCTCCAGCTAAGACATACAAGTTATCTTCTCATGACTAGCGAGACCTCTATCACTTAAGCCTTTTAATATCAGTTTCTTGATATGCTAATACACATGATCTTAGCTGAAGAATGAGATAAGGTCTTTCAGGATAATATTAAATACTAAAGGGTCACATATTTCTCTTGAACTAGGGACTAGGTCAACTAGCTTGAAGGCTTTCCAGTTACTATTTTGTGTATACCACAAGAGCGGGTTGTGGTGGTGGACTGATAAATTGAGCCTAATTTCAACTGATAATTAAAACTGGTTTGGTTTAATGTTATATTGCTCCTGCCATGTTAAAATATGCCTAGTTACTCAAATACCCAGTTAGTGCACACTAACTATTCAGCTATTTTGGACAAGAATGCCCCTATTTCTACTTTTCACTATAAAACTTTAACTTACCCTTTAAGATAGAAATCAGATCCCACATTTTCTGTGAAGTTTCCTTGGATTTCTCCCTGGATTTTCTTAACATTTCTTAACAACTGACAAAAAATACCTATTAGTTTCAGGTGTATATCATCATAGTGATTTGATACTTTTATACATTATAAAATGATCCCCATGATAAGTCTAGTTACCATCTGTCACTACACAATGTTATTAAAATATTATTGACTATTTTCTCTATGCTGAAATTATATCCCTGGGACTTATTTATAAGTGGAAATTTGTACCTCTTAAGCCCCTTCAACTATTTCAACTTATTTAATACAATAGTATAAGAGAGATCATAAGGCAGTACATGATTTTTAGTGAAATGAGCAATACAGAGAGCAAGTTCTTGACAAATTTAGACGAGAGAGAGAGATTGTGGTAGTCTAAGACGATTATAAAATAACAAATGGGAAAATGAGGTAAATTTGAAATACAAGTGATTAGTACAGATTAATCTGGAAACTACTGATTAAATCATATATTAAATGTATGTGTCTTATTTAAGTATACACCTATAACTAAACATTTCTGTTGTAACACAAAGGTGTTTCAATATTATAGCAATTTGGTGGGTCATCTGTATTTATCATGATTATAGGTTTATGAGGGTTGAGAGTTTCAGTTATTTAATAATTAACTCATAACTTCATGTATTGATTCATTTAATCAAAATATTTATTCCATATCTGGCATGTTTAATATACTCTGCTAAGGCAGAGGGGAAACTAAGATGGCTAAGAGTCTCTCTCAAGAGTTTATGGTCTCATGGAGAAATTTGTAAGCAGATAATACAATAAAGTATTATAAGTGCTATTAATAGAAATACACAGAGGGAATTATTGAGCATAATGAAGTTACTCAATTCACAAAGCAGATAATTTGTTTAGTCTGAGTCTTGTAAGCTGGATACATGTATACGAGGTGGAAAAATACAGGAGAAAGAACATTGTGAGAAAAAAAGCAAAGATGAGAAGTTTGGTTCCCCATGAAATACTTCCTTCACTAGATTTCCAAGACAATGCACACCCAGGAGTTTTCCTTAATGACCTCCTTGTCACTAACTTTGCTGGTTCAACATCATCTCTCATTCTCTATAAGGGTCAATCCTTGAACATTTTCTCATTATTTTTAAAAAATCAGAATTAATTCCCTTGCCAATTTCATCTAGTCATATTTTTATATGCCATCAATATAATGACAAATGCAAATGTGTGTTTTCAGCTCCGACTTGTTCCCTGTACTTCAGATTGCTATCAGATAGATATCTAATTGCCTGTTCAACTGTCTGTTTTGATATATAATGTGTGTCTCACACTTAACATACCTAAAACTAATCTCCAGTCTTTCCCCAGTCCCATTACAACGAGCTTCTCCTACCTTCTTTTTTTTTCTACCTTCTTTTTTTAATCTCGATAAATAGTCAATTCATTCTTACAGTTGCTCAGACTAGATATTTAGACTACTTCCTGATATTTCTTCTTCTCACATATCCTGTATTTTATGAATCAACAAATACTGTCATCTCTACTTTTATGGTATGTTTAGATTCCAAACCCTTTCACAGCTTCCACAGTACTCCCATGGTTCAAGTCATTATCCTCTATTAAATGAATTATTTGTTTAGTTTGTTTAACTAACAGCCAGAGTGAATCCTCTAAAATATGTCAGGTGACATATTTCTGCCCCAAATACTCCATTGTCTTTTCATCTCACTCAGAGAAAACTTGAATAGATGGCCTATGAGGTTCTATAAGATCTGTCTACCCCCAAATTATTTCTCTGGCTCATTCTCCTGGTACTTGGGGTATCCTGTGTTTCTCCTTGTTCTTCAGGTTTTTTTGAATTTGCTATTCCTTGTACTTGGAACAGCTATCTCCTCAAATACCCGCAAGCCTTGTTCCACCACATTTTTTCAGGTCATCTCACATGGTCATAGGATTTTATACATAAATTTGCATCAATCCTTTCCCCATTATGGCTTTCATCTGTGTTCTCTCTTTTAGTAAATTTCCATTCATATATAGCTACCTAACATCCTATATATTGTTATTTATTTACTTGTTTATTTCGTTTTTCTTGAAAATGTAAGCTCTAGGAGCCTACCTTTACCACACTCACTTACTTATTCACTTACATATCCCTAATATCTTGAACATGAAATAAATGAATAAATATGCAGAAGTATATCAGAAATCAGTTTAAATGTTTTCAAGGAAATAAGGAAAGAAAGAAGGAAAAGGAAAGGAAAAAGGAGAAAGGAAAAGAAGGAATGAAAAGTGTTTCCAACTTTTTTGTTCACTTTTTAATGTCAAATGTCTGCAGACTATAAAAATATAAATTCATAAAAACCCTTCTAGATCAAGATGCAAACTTAATAAATTGCTGTTTGTTGCCATCTTGCTCTGTCTATGCTTATTGTTAGTTGGTAAACCCTAGGCATTCTTGTATGTTACTATTCCAGATTTGGTCAGAAATCAACATTTTTTAATAGATTGAGAATGTTTATTAGTTGCTTTGTAACTTATTAGGAGCATAATTATCTCTGCAACTGAATTTGCTCATTTATGAATTGGAGATGATAATTAAATACCTACTTCTCAGTATTATTGTGAAGATTAAATAAATTATAAACAACTCTGACATACCCCCCAACACACATACCACACACACTTATGTTTTGTAAATAATGAAATGTGAGTGTGCTATGTTGGTAAGAGCTTTGGAATATAAAAAAAAAAAAATTAGGTTTAATCTCAAGGCTGTTACCTACTAACTGGATGATATTTTGAGTCACTTTTATCTCTCTGTGCCCCATTTATTCTCCTTATCTGAATGATGGGTATCAAAATTAATACCTCAAAGGTTAATGGTGGAGAAAATCTCAACACTATGAAAGATACATTTTAGATATCCAATAAATATTGCTTTTTTCCTCTCTTCTTCAAAATTAGTCTCACCTCTTTCTCACCCCAAACACCATATCTGAGGCTTGTCTTTGAGATTATACAAGGTAATAAGAAAAAGTTTCAATTAATAAAATTTTTAGAGTCTCAAAATTTTTATTTTGATTTGGGTAGATTGTCTAATTGACCAAGAACTACAGGCTTTCACACAAATTAGACAGCTCTTCAGCACTTTTCATTGAATCAGCAACATGTCAGTGCTGACTCAGACATATTGGTACCTATCTAAAAGATTGTTACACAGTGGTTTTATTAAAGAGGCACAAGAGATTTTAGAGTAAATGTTCAAATCATAAAATACAATATGTGAAACTGAAGCAACATGAAAGAAAATATGAGATTTGCAAGTATATAAGATCTCTAATCAAAAAGCCTGGATTTGAGTCCTTACCTGGATTCAGACCCTTCACTTCTGTGCTTCTGTGTCTCAGCCTATGAAAATGCAGTTATGATGTGTTTCAGAATTGCTACAGAGATCAAATAAATTAATCAATCAGAATGTGATAGGTAGATTCTAAACAGTTAAATAAATGGTTGCCAGATAACTTTACTAATGAAGATTAGATATGTGTGTGTATTTTAGCTATACGTGTGTCTTTGTGCATGTATCTGCACACATAGATATATCTGACCCAATCATTAGTCATTCAAGATTATTTGAGGGCCATCCATTGATCACTGATAACATAGAATAAAATAATTGAGAAATAAATGTGAAAGGGAGTGAAGATAGTCTCCTCTCATCTGTTTATTCTTTCAAAAAGTCATGACTGATGACGTTCTAAGTACCAATATATGAGAGTACATCCATGGCCTCGTTTTAATTTAACTCATTTGACATAGTCACTGAATCATTCCTCTTTGTACAGCAGTATTTTTAGATGACCTTTCCAACAGTCTCCATTTGACTTAAGAAATACCGCCTTGCACTTTGAAAAGTAATGGATAATCATCCATTGTCTTTTATTATTTTGTGTAGGTAATGCTTGCTTTTCAACACTCGGATTTGTATAATTCATTAGGCTTGGATAATATGTCTTCTACTGTTTTAAACTTTACATATTGTGGGGAAATATTTCTGAAAACATATAGTTCAGGGATTCAACATTATTATTAAAATGAGGGTGGGACAAGTGGCATAATTAGAGTATTAATTTGCTCATGTAACAAACTGTTGAGTATATACTATGTATTTGACACTGAGTCATTGTTGAGTTTTTAGTTATACTTTATAATTTATGTAGGAATTTCTAATGATTAATCTCGCCTTTGACACTGCTAGTTTTCCTGTTTATGATGTATTAAATTATATATATG
>ML109551.1:17388-37196 GCA_003697995.1 Taxidea taxus jeffersonii
TTAAAAAAAAATCACACAGTGATTTCAAGCTATCACCATAGCAACTATTTGCATCAGAATAACTATTTTTTCCCAGAGCTATTTCTGTATCATTAAATCCTTGATAATACTTTATTATTTGGTATCTGTTAAGTCCATATGCATTTTAGCATCTAATTTACTTAACAAATTATGTCTGACAAAAGAGAAAACTTACAGAACAATAAACAACACTATTAATTACCTCATGAAGCAGGAAACCACTATATTTGTCGGTAGCATTGTGTCTTCAAAATAATGCCACCAACTAATTAAGTATGAACATATTCCATTATTGGGATATATATCCTTTTTCAAATTTATTCATTATAATGAAGCAAAACTAGAAACTGGGACTAGTGAAATTGCAAAATTGCATTTATTAGAGAGGCTTTTATCCTATTAAAAACAAAGCAAAGGAAATGGAAAAAGGAAGAAAAGTTGTCTATATGTAAGAAAAAAAAATGTTGCTATGGCAACTGCATGCCATTTGTTATATTTTCTTCATTAGACTCTTGAAGGTAATTACATGATGAAAAAAAAGTCATTTCAACATAAAACAATAATTTCATAGGGATACGTATTTTCGCTTTCCCCTTGACTATTTATTGAAGTTCTATTTTTATTTGAGAAATATCTGTTTTCTTTTATTTATGAAGATTTAAAGGGGACATAAGGATTCTGCAGGCTTGAGACCATGATAGTTTACTTTCACTTTTTTTATTTTTCCCAGTTTGGAAGAAAAGGAAGGTATAAATAAAGAAAACCTTGCGAGAGCAATAAAAATGCAGTTTCCTTCCATGGCCTCTAGGGCCTCATAAGTTTAACAGTCCATAACTTAGGTGAGTCATGTTATCTGTATGTTTGTATTTTTTTTTTCCTTGAGCACTGACATACAGATGCAGTGGCATATAGGATGCACTGTTCAATTTGATGGCTTAGGTGTTGGTTGCAAAATGCTGAACATGATACAATTTTACCTAAATGTTCCAACCACATATCCTATTTGCTACACATACTTACTGGGCTCCTGGGCGGTCAAAGGTCAACCTTGTAAAAACAGAAAATTTCCCCTTCTCACTGTCTCAGGCGCCACCAGCCACTTCTCCCTTACAGTTCTCTTACAGTTCTGTATCCTAACAGCTTCATTAAATGATGAATATTAAATGATGATATGGCTTGATGAAGTAGAAAAGTATATCAACTTTGATAACCTGTAATTCTAATTTACCCTGGATATTGTTTTGAATTTCAAAAGAACTAGTATAATCTAATAAAGGGGTACCTGGGAATTGCCTGATTTCTATATCCTGTGATAAAATGTTGAACTCTCTATTGTTCAGTTACTTCAACTAATATATGAACAAATTCGCCTTTGCAAATCACCCCTTCACTAGGGTGCTTGCATTAGTGTTTCACAAGTGAAACGTATTTATTCAAAATAAATAATGTTAATTTCAAAATGTAAACCTATGTCCTTTCTATATTCGGTATATTGTTATATAAATAGCAATAGCTGGAAGAACCATGTACCCTTGTGGGTTTTCACATTTTGAAGCAAATTAAATGGTTTAAATATTTTTAGGGTTACAAATTGTCTACGGCCATACCACCCTGAACGCGCCCGATCTCGTCTGATCTCGGAAGCTAAGCAGGGTCGGGCCTGGTTAGTACTTGGATGGGAGGGTTACAAATTGCTATAAAACTACTAGAAAAAGAAAAAGGTCTTAACCTTTGAGGCTATAGAGAGCTTTCCAATAATATGTAAATACTATATCTTCTTGGATGAATATGAATTTCTCTCTAAAGCAAAACTATTTTTCTTTCTGATGCTGTCTATAGCAGCATGTCATTTAGAATGCAGTGACTTTCCATGGGAGTTGCTAAGACATGCTCAGTTTACATTGAGCTGCTGAAGTCATCTTTGTCTCAGTCCAGTGGCTAATAAAATTACAGTGTTAAGCAGTATTGAAGAAAATAACTCTGAAAATACAATTTTAAATGGAGCTTTACCACTGCTTCTAGCTTCATGCCTGTCTGGAGATCATTAAAGCTCATCGTGTGTTTCTTGAGTTTTCCTTTTTCCCCTTGTTCTACCCTTAAGGGCTTTCTAATTCCTCAGTCCCAAATACACATGTCCAACCTAGAAGTCCAATTGTTGGTTCCTGCTTATTTCATATTATTTTGGTCTTCCAGAGCTGGCCAAAATTTCTTTGCTTCCAGAATGGATTTCATGCAAGGCTCTGAATGTCATGACTGAAGTTATTCCATTAGCCTTGCATTTCCCCTTTTCCCTGAACCTCTTGAATTTGTAGAGCAATATATTTTCACACTAAGTACTAAGAACCCACAGGAGCCTAGTAAATAATTGCTTGTGAGTTTATGTGCATTCGTGGATTCAAGAAGGGGTTATAATGCATTAATTTTCAACTGGTATTGAGGAGAAACAAAAGCGATCTGTAAGTATTACTGCTCTTCTCTACCTGCTTTTCATCCTATCTTCACATGTTGCCTTAAATCAAAATAACGTATAAATTGAACAAATCTATTGAGAGAGATAAATAAGAGATAGATGGAGAGATGAATGTGAAGATGCGAAGGTATTGATATCAACCAATGTTGAAGAAGGGGCTAGTTCTTTGTGCAAGACGACAGAGTGCACTGTTCTTGAAAATCAGTGGCTTTTATTATTTAGTCAACAATCCCAAATGAATCACAATAATGGAATGTTTGTTCAGACACTTGGTACAGGAACCAAATGTTGTAACAGTAGAAATAATATGTTTATTTTTTAAGAGAGAGAGAGAAGCAAGCTATTGAGAGGATTGAACCAAAGTGGCTGAGTGAGCTCTAATGCCAAACAAAGCTCTATTCCTATCTATCTTGTAGTACTTTTTAGCCATAAGGCTGTAAGCATGTTATTTATCTTCCCTGAGGCTCAGTTTTCTCATTGTTAATATGGAGAAAATACAAATAATACTGTCATAAGACTTTTGGGAATAGAAAATGGGCAAATGCAGATTAGACACTGAGCATGACACGCTTCGATACTAAAAATGGCCAGTATCAGCATAGTCTTCCCATATCATCACCATCATCATCATATGACCAATACCATTGGCAATTTGTATTACGATCATAGCTTTGACCACAAAAACCACGTTTAAGTATTGGTGTAGAGTGGTGGTTAAGAGTGAAGACTTGGAAATTCGACTGTAGGCTTTTAAATCACTCCTCACCACAAACAAGATCTTATGCACTTCTTTTAATCTCCTAGACCTCGGTTCTCTTGAAATCCAGCTTAATCATAGAGTGATTTTATAGAAATATAGTGAGGATCGGCTGATATAAATTCTGTGTTTTCTGACACACAGTAGGAACCTGTGTTAGTTTTTATCACCACTATTATTGCTGTTATCAATATCATACAGGATATTATTTTGAATTTTTCCCCCTTCCTGCATCCTCTTATCTCATTTAATACACTCCACAGGTAAGATGGTGTTTAGGGTAGTCTCTGCTAATTGACTAAGAGAAAATACCAAAGAAAGAGAGAATTAGTAAATGTTGAGTTTTTATTGTTTTTTTAAATAAACTTTATTGAGGTATAATTTGTTTTAAAGATTTTATTTATTTATTTGACACAGAGAGAGAGATCACAAGTAGGCAGAGAGGCAGGCAGAGAGAGGGAGGGAAGCAGGCTCCCCACTGAGCAGAGAGCCCGATGCGGGGCTCGATCCCAGGACCCTGAGATCATGACTTGAGCTGCAGGCAGAGGCTTAACCCACTGAGCCACCCAGGTGCCCCGAGGTATAATTTAAATGAGATAGAATATCCTCTTTTTTTAAAGATTTTATTATTTATGACAGAAAGAGACAGAGTGAGAGAGGGTACATAAGCAGGGGGAGTGGGAGAGGGAGAAGCATGCTTCCTGTGGAAAAGGGAGCCCAATGCGGGGCTCCATCCCAGGACCCTGGGATCATGACTTGAGCTGAAGGCAGCCGCTTAATGACTAAGCCACCCAGGTGCCCTGAATGTCATCTTTTTAAGTGCATAGTCCAATGGGTTTAGACAAATGTATACACTCATAGAACTTCCATCGCCATAGGTTTTGGGGTTTTTAAGTTGACTTTTGAGACAAATAGCATGATAATAGTTTTGTGCAGAAAAAGCAACTTAAAAATGGAAGAATTTTAACTGCTGGGATTCATCTTCCTAAGTCCTGCAAGATTCAGATTATATTTTTGTCTTTAACAACCTATCAAAGACTATCTGACCCATGTTAGATGAAAATTGCTTCCCAAATGAGGTGAAATGAAAGCTTTTGATGGGTAACAGAAACTCCAAATAGGCTTGACAGCTATAAAAGCAGGGGACAACCTGGGAGAACCCATTAAGGTAGCCAGCTTCACATAGTACTACCTGCATACTTTGTATGGTTTAAGAGCAGGGGGAGATTAGATGACCCAATTAGATATGTAGTCAGTGGGTCTCTGATACACTTAGATTCCCTGGACAGTGGAATGTGAAAACAGTGATGTGTTATCTGAGTACTCAAGAAAAGCAGAGTACTTCAGAATGAGCCAAGCTGAGAGGCCTGTGGTCAAGAATGTAGCTGTAGGGGTGTCTGGGTGGCTCTGTAAATTAAGTGTCTGCCTTCAGCTCAGTCATAATCCCAGGGTCTTAGGATGGAGTCCTACATCAGGCTCCCTGCGCAGTGGGAAGCCTACTTCTCCCTCTCTCTCTGCCAGACACTCTGCCTGCTTGTCTCTCTGTATCAAATAAGTAAATAAAATCTTGAAGAAGAATGTAATTATAGACTAATGATTAAAGAACAAGTAAAACTTAAATTGTCCCAGTTATTTACATGGATGGACAAAATGTTTATTAAAGGAACAATGTTTATCTCAGTATAGTTCATCATGGAGAGGTGGCAAAGACCAGATAGCTACCTTCCTACCCAATGCATTCATTAGCAACCAAATAGCTTCCAAGAGACTTTAGGCTAAAACCCAGTGCGGGGCAAGGGAAAACTTTCAATCACTGAGTCCTTGAATGGATCAAGACTAAATTGTCAAATCCTGCTGGAGCTGAAACTGAAAAAAAAAAAATTAATAAAAATTAAAATTAATTATGGGGAAGGAGGGATAATTTTATTTCTATGCCTGGTTTGTGGTGTGAGATTTATACCTACTAAATTAATTATTGATGGAAACAAATCTGAGGAAAAGAATGGGTCAAGGATGGGATAGATTTCTCTCTCTGGGAAGGTTTCTTAAAGTCTTTGAAAGAAGGTGGAGTTAAAAAAAAAAAAAAAGCAAGAATGCTTTGTTGATTACACAGTACAATATTTTTGAACCCATCATCCAGTTATTGATATGTTGACTACATACCTAAAATTATATCCCTTTTGTTTGGCTTTGCTGATGGCATTCGTGTGCTCATCACATGACAAGTGTTAATTTGCTGAACACTGTTAACCCAGGGTTTCTTTCTCTGCTTTTTTTTTTTTGCCAGTTCACTTATTTTTCTATCCATTAAACCAAAATTGTTGATGAAAGAATTTTAAATAAAGACACAGAATCAATCTTCCAGAATATCTCCTTTGAATATCAGTGTTTTGGAAATAAGCACTTAGGCTTGAATGTGAATTACAACAGAAAACAATCACTCAGAATAGTAAAATTGTCAGGAGGATACATAAGTTAAAGGAAAAAGAATATAAGTAAACAATAATAAAAATCTTTACTCAAGTGAATAAGGATAGACAATAGGTTCTTTTTAAAGATAGATAATATCTTCTAGGCATTTATTTATTTAGTAAATAATAATATCTTTACTACATGTCAAAAATAGTAATTTTTGGTACTGTGGCTATAAGGGTTCTGAGTATGTCACCCCAAAATATTCCACTTTGGCAAACTGGTTATTTGGAAATAAAGGTACTTAGAAACAGCCAACATATAAAGGACAATCTGGTAGTCCTTTGTCCCCCTGAAAGTAGATGAATTTCACTTGTGAAAGGCACCCTCCCTTTTCACCAGAGACAGGGACTATAGTGCCTGGAAGGCTAAGCAAACCTTGTTATTTCTTCACTAGTTTACTATCTCTAGCCCAAACCTCTTTGTCTTGTCAATTCTTCACAAATGTATTATTTCTTTGTCTAAAAGGTATAAAAGCTTCCTGTTCTGGTCACTTCTTTGTGTCTCATCTCTTTATGGGGTTCCTCTGTGTATTACATAATTAAATTTGTTTTTCTCCTGTTAATCTATCTTTTTATTTGGGGGGCATCTTAGGTGAGAACCTTGAAGGATACAAGGGAAATTATTTTTCCTCCTTTTGCATGACTTATGAACAGTTGTCCATGTAGAAGACATGAAGAAGAGAAAAAAAAAAGTCCTTAAGAAATGTATGGGTCCTGTGGGGATCAACTCAAATGACACATCTATATGTTATATATGTATCTATTTATTATTGAGGAGTGATATTCAAAATGCTTAACAGCTGTTCACAGTGACAGCAGCTGAGCAGAAAACAAGCTGTCAGTTAATTTGTTTTCTGGAATATTAGGTGGACTTGGGGAATTCCAAGGGATGGATCAAGATCTGAGGCAGACAGATGGGCAACGTTCAGAAGCTTGGTTATTGGCTGTTTACCTGCCCGATCAGAGGTATTTTAATGTTTTAACAATGTATGTGGTTGTGTCAATGCCTACTGGCTGCATTTCAGCCTAATAGCTCAGCATTAACAACTGATCGGTACTTAAAGGTAACTGTTTCATGATTAAAAATTACTCATATGTTCAATTTTTTAAGGAATTTTTTAAAAATAGGTAATTGTAAATGTATTGTGAAAGTGTTCTTGGAAATTTAAAGACATATCCACTTTCTTATAAGACTGCAATAATGATAAAGTGAAATGATGGAAGTTGCTTTATTTTTAGTGTTATAATAGACTTTATGTTGTCTGAGATCACTATTCTAGACGATAGACACTTAGCCAGTTGTCACTAATGGGATCACTCAATAGAGCTATCTTTCCATTTCATACTACTGTCATTATCACCAGTTCTTCAAAACACCCCAAGAATTAACTTGCAGAGACTAATCCAATTATGGAATAATAATGTATCCAATTTCTTTTTTTTTTTAAAGATTTTGTTTTTTTATTAGAGAGAGCAGGAAAGAGAGCATGAGCTGAGGGAGAGGCAGATGGAGAGTGAGAGTCAGACACTCCACTGAGCGGGGAGCCCAATGTGGGGCTTGATCCCAGGACTGCAAAATCATGACCTGAGCCAAAAGCAGGCCCCCCAAAATGACTGAGCCACCTAGATACCCTTATATTCAATTTCTTTTAAAAATGAGTATACATACATAAAATATTTTATGATATAAGGATTGTGATATTGTGATTTTTAGTAAGAAATGTGTACTTGGTCTTCTTCCCTGTCCTGACACAGAGCTCCAAAAACCCTTGTAATTTGCCACGATGAGAACAATAAAGTTGTAGCTTGTTATGTGAATAAGGTAACCATCTAAAGGCTGGGGTTCTGGTTGCCAGCAGAGCCAATCATGTGACTAAAGGGTTGGAACTCTCAGTCCCCAGGGAGGGGAGTGGGCAAGAAATTGAAGCAGTCACCAATGACAAATGATAGAATCAACCATGCCTATATGATGTAGCCTTCATTAAAAACCCAAGTGGATGAAGTTTGGAGAACTTCTGGGTTGGTGAACATATGCAGATGCACAGAGAGAGGCATGCCTAGACAGAGCAAGCACCCCTTCCCACATGCCTGGTTCCATGCATCTCTCCCATTTTATATCCTTTTATAATAAACCAGTAATCTAGTAGGTAAGATGTTTCTCAGTAACATTTTAAATAGCTGTTTTAACAAATTAATCAAACCCGAGGAGGGGTTTTTGGAGCATCTAACCTGTAGTAGGTCAGTCAGAAGCACAGGTAACAATCTGGACCTGAGCAGGAATTGCCAACAATTGGCAACTGAAGTGTTTGTGGGTGGGAGGGACAGTCTTGTAGGACTGGGATGTGATGCTATCTCCAGGTAGAGGGTATCAGAATTGAGTTGAATTGTAGGACATTTAGCTGGTGTCCAAGAATCGCTTGGTGGTGTGGCAACCACACTACACCATCACCCCACCCCCAGCAACACACATTGGAATTATGTGGTGATCAGAACCTTTAGGAGGCATTTCATTTAATAAGTGTGGAGTTTGACAAATGCAGACTTTAAGCCTGATTTTGACACAGAAAAACTGTGAAATCTTTCTTTTAAGTCACAACTACAATAAGCTTCAATTTCATCCACATTAAATTGTGATAATTTTACCTACCTACCTTACAGACGGCAATGGGTTAAATGGAGGTCCTCCAAAAGATATGTTCACTATGTAATCTCCAGAACCTATGAATGTTACCTTACTTTGAAGAAGTAATTAAAATAAGGATCTTGAGATGAGATGATCCTGGATTATTTGATTAGGTACTAAATGCAATGTCAAGTATCCTATAAGAATATGGGAAGAGATATTTGGCATAAAATGAAGAAGGTGAGGTAGTGTGGCCACAGGAGATAGGACCAGAGTGATGGAGCCAACAGGGCAGGAATGCCAACTACTAGAGCTGGGAGGGGCAAAGACTGCATTCTCTCCTCCAGCCTCCAGGGGGCAGAATACTGGGGTGAAAACCTGATTTCAGATTTCACAGCTTCTTGCACTGTAAGGGAATACATTTATGTTGTTTTAAGCCCCTCAGATTGTGGTATCTTGTTATACCAGCCCTAGGATATTGATATGCAGGGTCATGGTGAAGATTGAATGAAAAAAAATGTAGAAGTCTTGGAAAAATAAGTCTCAGTTAGGATGCCTTGGGAAGATAAGTCTTAGGATGATATACACACACCCATATGTAATTCCAATAATTTCTCACTATTAATACTTATGCTACTGTGACTAAAAAGTCTATTTCTGTTGTGTCTACTCCAGTTTATTTTCATCAGCCCAATATCACTTGCTTTATAGTTACTTTGGTTTAGTTCTTGATTATAATGGTTTCTACGACAAAGACTTTTAAACCAAACAGGCATTTGGTATAGTGGAGTGGAGGTGAGATCTTGATTCAGAATCAGACTGAATTACAGTATTTCAGTATTTCTCATAGCTACCCATATGATTTGGGGCAAGTATCATATTCTCTTCCAAACTAATGTTCCTCATCTAAGAAATGAGGTAATATCATTTATCTTATGGGGTTGTTATGAGGAATATTAATACATACACACATTTAACCATATATATACATTTGATTTGTATGTGTATGTGTTTGTGTATATATGAGTGAATATATTTGTATATTATTACATCTTTTTTTCTCAGAATAAATGAAAACTTTCTCTTATGGGTGGTTATTGTAGATGCGGAGAACCCAAAAACAAGGGATAGGAAAGAAAGTATAAGCCTTTCATTAAATATCTAATAAAAGTTCCATAACATAATATGTATTTTTTATTTAAATGTATTATTACTATTATCATTTCAATTTTTATTAGAGAGTTATGCACTCATGCCTATGCTTTGTACCAAGCCATGTATTTGCAAAAACAAAAACAAAACCCTAAGACTCATTTTTTTCTGGTGACTGAGATAGTGTAACATATGTTTTCCCTTGTGTATTCTGGAATATTAATTGTATATCCTTCTTACTTTCATAATTAATTGGCTATGTTTATTTTTAATAGTCAACCATCATTTACCTGGCAAATGTTGGGAGAATGTAACCTCTCCATTTGCTGCTAAATTGAACAAAATGTCCTCTCATTTCATTGAATTGCCCTATACCTTCCATTACCTGGACATTAGAGTAATTGATGTAAAATAATTCTTGTGTAAAAGAGTAGTACATACTATTTTCAGCCCAACTCATTATATCCACGAAATATTAGTAAAACAAAAAAGTGTCTGTAAGAATCATATTTATGAAAAATTAAAAATAACTGAGATGCAGAATTTCGACAATAAGATTTTTATAACATATATTAGTAAAGGGTGATATATTTTTGCAGATCTGCTGTGTGAAATCTGTACGAGTTATAAGTATCATTTTACTACCACTGAATTAGAAATTCAGAGTGAAGTGAAAAAAAATTATATAAAAGTATGAAGTTAGAAATCTTCCCCAAAGAAAAACATAAAACATTCCTTATGTCTACCAATGGAAGAATAATTAATTAACAAATGAAATTATGGGACATCCACACCTGAAATTTGAAGCTAAATTTTAAACAAATGAAGTTTGTATTTACTTTCATAGATCTTCACAATATGCTCTTCTGAAGCAGACAACCTTTCCAATCGATGTTCAAAAATGACATAAAACAGTGTATGTATGTGTGGGTGTGTGTAGTTAAGTGCCTTTGTGGGTGTATATGAAAAGATCTAGAAGGAAGCGTCAAACCGTAACTAATGGCTGCCACTGGACAGGGTAGTAGGATCGGCAGGGGACCCATGTGGAAGGGAAAATGGGCTTGAACATTTAAATCCATTCATTACGTAGCATCTGAATTATTTCACAGTCAGCAAACAAATGCAATGCATTTGTTATAAAAATAATGAATAAAAACTAAATCCTATAGATGGTGTATGATTCCCTAAACGATTACTGCAAAGAACTAAGAGTCTGCCTATATTGAAATAAAACCTCGGACTGACAATGCCTTTTCTGTCACATACTGTCAAGGGAGTCACCCACACAGCCACTTTAAAATCCATTTTGAAAACACACCATGATGTTCCATCTTTAAAAATAAACATGTGATCTTTTCCAGTTTGAGAGAAATGATCCAGTGGTCCCAAATCAGAGTAGTATTTGGTGTTCTTCCAGGGAGCAAATTTATTGCTGAAGGCTATTTTACCTGTATCACAATAGCAGTCACTTGTTTTGAGTATGTTGGTGGGGGGACACCTGTGCATGACCCGAATGGAGATTTTTGGCTTCAGGGTAAAATGTGCAATGAAGAAGTGATAAGAATGGCCCTGCAGGCAGTGACCATTTCTTTGAGCTGGCTGAAGACAGAGGATCTGAATTTTCTGAGAAGAGTGCCCACTTTGCACAAACATCCCCTTTCGTCAGTGGAAAATGTAGCAGCTACTTTCTTGACTGAGTCAACTTTCACTCTCTGGAATACATTGTCCTGATAAAAGAGTAGTAACCAAATGCCTGTTGCTGGGAATTTTGACTAGAACTGTAGCATGGGACAAAATGAAAAATTAAATAGAATAAGTGAGAACCGTCAAAAGGTAGGGTGCAATAAAAGAAAGTCATGAAGGAAGAAGGACATTCTTAATATCTCCATCAGTTTAGATTGCTCCTTCTCTAAAGTATTTATCTAGAGCCAGTCATAAGCCAAATACATTTTCATACATAGCAGATATTTAAGTTATGCTATTCTTTGCTTCATTTCATTTCCAGTCTAGAGTCTGTAGGGCACAGAAGAATAATAAGGTTTGTTAATTAATCCCCAGCCCTGCATCCAGTTTTCATGGAATGATTAACACTTCATCTAAAGTATCCCTCCTTAACCTAGCCTAGAAGATTTGGCTTCTATTGATTCTCTATCCTTGTCTTCCACATTTTCTCTTTTTTCTTTCATTAACTTTCAGTCATTCTGGTCTCCTTTCTGTTTCTGGGACATGCCGTGCTCATTACTGTCTCATAATACTTAAATTTCCTATTCTGCCTGCTTGAACTACTCTTTCTCTAGATGTTTGCTTCTTTGATTCTTTTGGTCATTCCTGATGTTGTTCAGATATCTTCTCCCCAGAGAGACTTCTTGTTAATATCACCTGTCACACAGTCTCTCTTCTATTATTTTAATTTTTCATAACACAGGTTGTTTTCTGAAAATAGCATTTGTTACTTATATTCTGATTCCCCCATGCAGTATTAAAATTGGGAGATACGATACTCTTTTTTTGTGAACTATTTGGCGACTAGATTTTTAGACATCTACTGATAAAAATCTGATGTATGAATTAATATAAAATAATTATTAGTTATGATTTAAAAGGAATAAATTCCCTTTCAGAGATAATAACAAACGAAATAGAGATAGGATGCCAGGGTAAATCTGATAGGAAAACCAAAATGAAGAATATTTGATAAGGAATTTTAAAAATCCATAACATATTAAATAAAGCCTTTTAATGCTGGGGTCTACTTTGAGGATCACTGTGTCAGAAGACCCACAAGACCCAGCTTCGTGCTAGGTGGAAAATTCTTAAACATTTTCACATGAATTAAAAGATCTTTGCAGCAGATCAATTATTTTATGAAGTATGAGCTCGTAATCCCCTTTCAGATCTATTCCTGAATTCATCTTTTACGATTTTCCCTTATTTCCAAAAATAAGGCATCTAATTCTAGTATCTGTATCCAGCAAGGAAAGGGAAAAAAGGAGGGGGAAGGAGTAGATTTCTAACTCAAGTGGGATCACAGTGTCCACTTTGTCAAGTATATAGTTAGGTAACATAGCAGCTTCACTTCCAATTAGAAGTAAGTAAGAATCACCTGCTCTTGAAAGGAAGGAAAAAAATACAATTTGAGAAACTATGATGAAACTGTCATGCTCTAAAAGTCACGGACTACTCTGGAGACAAAGGTAATATTATGGATAAGAACAAGTCTTCACTGGTAAAGAAAGGACTACTTCTCTTAGACAAGTGAAAAAAGGATAGATGTGGTTAAAATGATCCAGTAACCAAACTACCCCACCAATGGCTCCTTTTGTCATCTTTTTTTTTTTTTTTTTAATTTATTTGACAGAGATCACAAGCAGGCAGAGAGGCAGGCAGAGACAGAGAGAGGGGGAAGCAGGCTCCCCGCTGAGCAGAGAGCCCGATGTGGGGCTTGATCCCAGGACCCTGGGATCATGACCTGAGCCGAAGGTAGAGGCTTTAACCCACTGAGCCACCCAGGCGCCCCTCCTTTTGTCATCTTTAATCAAAACCCACGTGGCTTCTAAAAAGAGGGCTAATCATAACTACCTATTGCTACTGAGTCCTTAGAGTTTTCTGATGTTTAACGTAGATCCAGAAACACTGCTGATTTTAAGTATATCCACTTAAAGATACTGCAGCAATCCAGATTTTTTTCTTTAGGATATCAGTTCCACAAGAAAGGATACCATTAGCTGAAACAAATTACTTCATGGTGATTGAAGAGGGAGAGTTGGCTTAAATTATTATTAGCACAGTATACACGTTTAAAACTTTATTAACTCCACATAACAATATGTGCTTATTCAGATAGTACAGTCACATGAATGTCACGTGCTTACTCAGCCATTACCAGTCAGCACTGTGCATGTCTGGGTGTTGCAACTGCTGAATCTTTATCTTCTTGTGCAATCAGCTTCCTATCACAGAGAACTGTTACTCTTTTTTTCTTTCCTTCTACAGTTAATAGAAATTAGCTTCTTGCCTTCAAGAGGGTAATCTCTTTAGTTGTTGTAGGCTTCTCACATTACTTTCTCATGACAGTTTTTTTCCTTTTTTTTTTTTTCTGTAGTATTTGATAGAAACCAAGTTTAAATAATGGGTACTGATTAATGAATCTCCAAGAAATGGCGCTTCTTGGCAATTGTCGTACATCCTTGAATATAGTTCAAGGTTCTTTGTCCTTACTATTTGTCAGTTCTCTTCCTTTACCCAACCTCTCTCTCCTTCCGGTCATATTTACACATCACACATACACTGCTCTTATCTGTCCTAAACTTCTAGAATTACATAGTCCAAATCCATAACAATGGCTTCAACGACATTACAGCCAGATGCAGTAAAAGGCCAATGAATTGTAACTCTTTACTATATTGCAAAGATTCTTGTTAGCCATTACCGTCATCTGTACACTCAGTCTAAGTATAAAAGACCTATTGGAAACACTTATGCAAGCAATGACACTGACCTTTCTTTCAGAGGTCTTTCTTTCTGTTTTTTTTAAATTTTTTCCCCCATAAGAGATAATTGTTACTGTGCATTAAGTTTGAACAGCAGGGACATTGTTGCTGCCAATCAGGTACCTTTCATTAGATCCTTATCTAATTAGTATTCCTTTAAAAATTAAACTTATTATGTATGCAGTGATCTCTCACTCTTTACTGTTCTAAAAGTCGGCTTCCAACATACTGTTTTTACCTTCACCATATGTTGGAGTCATTAGATAATGACTTCCATCCTGCAAAGACTTTGCAGGAAAGATGCATATACATTTTTACATTTTAAATGGTCTGACTTAAGAGACTAATTAGCAATGCCATTTTGTGTAGAAATTAGCATATCTGTTATTTTATTAACTAGCTTGAATATCAATTACATTCCCACAATGTAAGGCATATCTCTGAAGTATTGTTCTAACATCCCGGGTTGGTCTCTGACAGGAGGGCAGATTTAATCTGTCAGGTTTTACATGGTTGAAAATCAAGGATTTGGGTCTTTAAATGTTTGAATTGGCCAAAGGTGCTGGTTTATTTTCAGGGCAAATATTACTTGCTTATAATTACTTGTACCCATTTGATTGAATCAAGAAAATATTCTTTTGCGAAGTGCAGTCAATGTGGGATGTTTTCATAGGAATGTTTGGTTTCAGAGGTCCCAAGGCACATGAAAGAGTTCATTCTAGAATTTGATATTATGGCCCACTGGGAGAAAAGCTTGCCTTTGGCAGAGAATGCTCTCAGGCAAGTATATATGTATTACTCAGCATCCAGAAAAATGGGTGAAAACATGTGAAAAAAGTCAAGAAAATTTTATTTGAACTGGTGTATGTAAACTCTGGACCAACTCTGCTAGTGTAGCCCTCCTTTCAATAGAGATATTTTAATCTGCCATCACTTAGAGCTCTGCTACCAGGAGAAATGTTGAGAAGAACATTTTATTGATGTTTTTAAAAACACCTTTATTCATATGTGCAGGCAATCTATTGACTGGTTATAAGTGCTGTGATAAAGTCAGCCAGTTAGTAATGTTTTAAGAGGACCACCACTTCTCTTCATGAAGTCTTAAACATTGTAACAAAAATGAGAATAATAGAGGATAAGACAGGTCAGTCATTTCACAGCCAGGTGGCACATGCAGGACGAAGGTGGGCCATCACTGTTTTGAGGTAGAATCTGTAAAATCTACAGGAAAATGGCAGGGATTGGGACTGGAAATTTGACACAGCAGAACAATCCATGATCCATAGGTAATTGCATGTAAGAGCAGATCTGTGAGCAGCACTCTAAGAGTGAGGGTACGAGAGGCAAAAATCAACTCCCTTAGCCCTGTATTTTATGGCTAGCTATTCAGGCACAAGAGTTTCTCTGATGCTAATGTTCTGTAATAAAAGCACTTGCTTTAGATTGATGAGCCTAGAGAAGATAACTTCACCTTGTTTTCTGAGCACTGAACAGTATCTGGTCCAAAAAACTCCAACCACTCTTGAGCTCTTACAGCCAGCTATTAGTTTTCATTCTAGAGGTGGTTACTGCTAGAAAAAGAAAAGAATATAAGAGCTAAATTTAGTTTCTACTGAAAGTCGGATGGTTGGGCATATGCCTTTACATTCTATCTTTCCACATATAAATCCCATTGAATGAGAGTAAAAATGTACAAATAAGAATAAAATCTTAAACAAGTGACTTGGAGAATGGAACATCAGAATATTGGAAATTTTGGTGACTCCTAAAAACAAAAAGCAGATAGAATGTATCAAAGATTAAAAAATAGTGACTGTTAGCTAACATCTATAGAATGTTTATGCAAATGGATTTTAACTGCTCTATTTTCATGTTGTAATTGCAATAACAATATTTGTGTTCATTTAAAATGATCAATATACTTTAAAAATTGAATGATATACTTGGACCAGGCTGACAAATATCTAGTGTAGATTTTAGCTTCTGAGAATAGAATCACTCATAGTTTAGTCTACCTGTCTCCTGTCCACCTAAAACCTACAATACTCTCCAGTAAAAGATCTGAAGATCAATAGAGGAAGTCCATAGAGAAATTCCAGTGGGGGGTTATAACAGATTTCTATTGCTTCTGCTGCTGCTTACCATGAACTTGATGGCTTAAGAAAACCACACACATTTATTATTATCATTCAATTCTGTAGGTCAGAAGTCCAAAATGGATCTCAGTGGTCTAAAATCAAGAAGTTCATGTACTTGCAATTCTTCTGGAGTAGGCTCTAGAGGAAAAATTGGTTCCTTGACTTGTTCTTATTGTTGTTTTTCTGGCTTCTGGAGGTCACCCGAAATCTTTGCCTATCACACCCTGCCACCTTTAAAGTCAACAATGGACAGTAAAATCTTTTTTTATCCTATATCATTCTGACACTCTTCTGCTTTTACACTTAAGGATCCTTATAATTACATTGGACCTACTAGAAAAATTAGGATTATCTCTATACTTTAAGCTCAGCTGATTAGCGATATTAATCACACTTGCTACATTAATTCCCCTTTGCCATCATGTATTATAGCATATTCAAAGTTCTATGGATTACATGGACATCTTTCAGAAACCATTATTCTACCTACCACAAGAGCTAAATTAATAAACTAACCTTGTACTTTGTTATTAAACATGAATAAAAGTGAACATTATTTGGAAATAAGACTGAAAATATCAGGATCTAAGTCAATAAATTAAAAAAATTGAGGACAAAAAACTAATAATTCATAAAGCACAATTTATTTATTTTTTTAAGATTTTCTTTATTATTTATTTGACAGACAGAGATCACAAGTAGGCAGAGAGGCAGGCAGAGAGAGAGGGGGGAAGCAGGCTTCCTGCTGAGCAGAGAGCCCGATGTGGGGCTTGATCCCAGGACCCTGGGATCCTGACCTGAGCCGAAGGCAGAGGCTTTAACCCACTGAGCCATCAATAGATACACATATATATGTTATATATGTAAATACAATGTTTTTAGGAAAAATTTGAGATGATATTGAAGTCATAAAACAAGAACAGACTGAAATGAAAAAGGAGCAATCACAAAGTAAAACAGTATCCTTAATAATTAAAAATATAACATTCAATAATGAAAAAAATTAGATAAAAGTTGAGAAATTTCCTTAAACTGTAAAATGAAATGACACAGCTATGAAAAATAAAAACCAAATAATCAGACAACTGATGGGTTAGTTCAGGAGGAATAATCAGTTTTAGTGAAAATTGAAAGATTAGAGAAAAGAAAACTTACAGGGAAAGAAATGTAGAATAAAAGTTTCTTCCTGGTTTCCTTCCCTTCATCATTTTGCTTTCGTTCTCTCTTCATTATTTTTCTTCACTCTATAGCACTAATAACCATTTGTGATTTTATATAGTAGCCAAATTATTTATTTTCTCTGTAACTCAGAATATAAAATCCTTGAACAGGAAATTAGATTATTTTGCACCCAAATGTAAAACTCTCACCTAGAATTATGCTTGCCACATAATAGCTCAATAAATTTTAATTAGATGAATGAAGAATGTTTGCTCAACAGTAAGTTGTGTCTGAGGAAAAAATACACCTTTTGTCCCTTTTCTGCTTTACACTTCTGTTGACACAAAATGAACAAACCTTTTAGAATCACTAAAAGTAAGAAAGAGAGTTTATTATTTGAACCCAGGTTGAAACAGGTGCCTGAGAAACACATTCTTCACAGGGAAGTAATTGTTCTGGGGAATGGATGGTTTTCACAGAGATATGTACTTTTTGCATCTTGTAGAAGTTCAAAAGATGATAGATTACTCTATAGGCAGGGATCATTGGTTTCATCATAAAGGAATGTGGGGAATAAGAGAATTGATAGATATTTCAAGGACAAGAGAGTTTTCCTTTAGGCTACTCGCTCACAAAGCATATGTACAATGAATAAATGGTAGACAATAAATTGGGCTTTTGGTTTGAACAAAATTTATATACAGTCATGCTGAGTTAGGAAGTAATCTAAAATGGCTTCTCTTGCATATTAGGCCTTTAAAGAGTTTTCATCTCATCATTTGTAATACCCCAGAGAATTTGCAATTCTGTTACAAAGCCAACCTTTAGGCTTGTCTTTAGATCTTTAGTATTCTATGGTGCTATCCTTAATGTTTATATGCTCTAGAATTTAAGATAAAGAGATTGACATGTTTGTTGAGTGTCAAATGAAAAATTATTTGGACACTTTTATAGGTGCCCAGTGCTCAAATATGTCTTTGAAGGGGAAATCAAGGTAACATTTCAATGCTTAGATTTACATTCAGAGTTTCAGTAACTTGAAATTTTTCAAGAACAGACAGTTTGACAGCAGTGTAGAGGGAGAAAAAATAATTTTCTCCCTAACTTTCTAGGGTTTTGGTTGAGGACTCCCTCCCCCATAATAAAAAAGCTAACTAACAGAAGAAAAACAAAATTTTTTTATAATAAGTTTAATAACCTGTATACTCCTGGATACATGGGAGATACCCAGGAAAAATGAGTAACTCTCTGATATGGTCCAAGCCACCACTTTAAATACCATTACCAGCTAATGATAAAAGAAGATGTTGTAGAGGGCCAGGGATCCAGTTATGGAAGGTTACCAGGACAAGCACAATAAGTAAGGGTAAATTTGTGATGCAGATTTAGGTTCTTGTCTTCTCCATTGATAAGAGTTTCTAGAGATTTAGTCCTCTTCCTTTTCCTAGTACAGAGAGGGAGACATTCTTACACATGGAGATTTCCCTCACAAATGTAAATTTCTTTTACAGAAGGTTAACTTCTACTTGGTTTTTAGAGCTTCTCCTGTGTCTCTTTCTCAAAAATAATCAACTCCAGATAAACCTTAGGCCAAAGAGGTATATTTTGGTGTGGCAAAATCTGTTCCCCTTCACTACAGTACAATAACAGAAAGGGATGATAAAACCCTCAGAACCATGAGAATATTTTCTGACATTATCAGTATTTGAGGAGTCAGAAGAAATGCAGGAGGGAGCTAGGGGCCCCTGTTCAAGGAGGAAACTACCCTTAAAAGGGAAAAGACCCCATCTTACACTACTCTGGAAGAGCCCTCTTCCTTTTTCCATGTGAACAACTACCTGATAGGTAGATGAGCTCATGGACAAAACCCTGTTTGGGCGACAGGTGCATGGAGGGTTAATCAGATTTAAACAGTTTGCCAATAATCGCATAAAACCCCATAGACTTAGATACTCCAATGACAACCTTCTCTGATCCCCTCCCTTTTTGGGAGTTTTGTACTATTGCTCAATAAACTTTGCTTTGCTGCCCATTACTCTTCCTCTGGTCTACCTCTTTATTCTTTGGAGGGGCATGACAAAGAACGGTGGTCACTAAAGGAAAAGAAATCCTGAAACATCAGGGCCCTGCTTAATATTGTTAAAAAACAAAAATTCAACTAAATGATTTTGAAAATCTAATTGGCTTTATTAAAGATTCACAAATCAGCAGGATCCAGTCTACCAAACAGAACATAGCTCTGAGCAACTATATAAAACGGAAGGCTTCCATGGGCAGAAACAGGCAGGACAAGAACATTATTAGCAAAAGAAAATGAACGATTGATTCAGATAAGGTCACCGTCCCAAAGGGGGAAAGGGCAGGTGCCTTAATCATGCAGGTTACCTCACTGGTGCTGATCAGGAAATTATAGACTGACTGGTTTAAAATTCCGCTCCTGGGGGTGCCTGGGTGGCTCATTGGGTTGATGCCTCTGCCTTTGGCTCCGGTCATGATCTCAGGGTCCTGGGATTGAACCCCGC